>JAKSZT010053768.1:745054-781057 GCA_026826555.1 Tolypeutes matacus
TTTAGTTGCTATATTTTGCTATCTGCATAACAACCAAAAAAAAGGGGGGGGGGAGTTAATATGGGGTGGGGAAGGGGGGGTGGTTTGGTATCTGGGAGTCTACGGCACTCCGTGTATGACTTTGCTGTGACCTAAAACTTCTTTGAAAATTAAATGAAAAATTGGGAGACAATGGGGATTGAGAGGAGGAAGGTGTCATGGCACACCAGACATCCGATAACACAGTGATAAAGGGAAGGAAAAAGGGGAAAAAAGAAGAGAGAAAGGAAAAAAACATGAATATATATATATATATTTTAAAGGCATTTCCTTTGCTCTTTTGCCCATTTTTTGAATGTCCCAATCCACTAATTGTATTTTATTTTGTTTTGTTCTTTGTTTGATTATTTGTTTTTTTTCCTTCTCTCTTCCCCCCCCCCCCGAGTTTCCTTATGTTTGTCTCTTGCATGTAAGCTTATCACACTTGTTTCTTTTTCCTAGTAAGTGTATTTGATTATTTTATTGACTAAATGTTCATGGAGGATTTGGATCACAGAAGGGTTACAATGGGTACTGCAGGGGATTATTGGGGGGGGTGTCTGGGGTGGGTTTCGTGGGAATTAGTTCATCCGAATATACATGAAAGATATACAAAATCATTCAAAGGATCGGGGGATGGGGCATGGTCACGATGGGTGGATAATCACACAATAAATGAGGGAATCTGAATTCCTAGCCTGGAGAGCTCTGCCAAAGTCTCCAAGGGAGCAACAATAGTCCTCTGAGTATAGGGACAGTGCCTGTCAAAAATAGGATGACCCACTGATATATATATATATATTTTATTAATGACTACCCCTGTGCGTCTTTGCTCTTGTAAATGAGACTTAGCCTGCAGTTGTGGGGTGCCTAAAGGTTGCCACCTGAGAGCCTCCTTGTTGCTCAAATGTGGCCTCTCTCTAAGCCAAACTCAGCATATGATTGCATTAACTTCCCCCAACGTGGGACATGACTCCCGGGGATGAGCCTCCCTGGCAACGAGGGATTAATACCAAGTGCCAACTGGCAGCTTTGCGCAGTGGCAGTATCGTAGCCAATGAGGTTTATCCGAGGCGCGATTATTGCTAATTGTAAACTTTTCCCAAGTGCCAACTGGCAACACAACTGTAAAAAGACCTTGAATAAAAGGGGGAAATGGTAAAGACAAATGAGTTCAAGTGGCTAAGAGACTTCAAAGAGAGTCGGGAGGTCATCCCAGAGGTAACTCTTACTCACACCTCAGCAGGAGCTCATAGAACATCTAAGTGCCTATTGCCCCACTCAGTGGGGCTCCTGAGGGCTCCGGAGACACCCTGGTCGTATATAAGGGGGGATAGCCCCAGAGACTGATGCCTTATCAGTGGGTTCTATTTTGGAATCTGTGCTCCTGAGAGTGACAGAATTAGACTCAAATAAGTCCTCCCTGCACATGGTTCACCAGTCCCTTCTATTCAAACCTATATGTGATGATGGAGTTCTTAGGTATACTTCCAGAGATTGGAGCCTCCCGCCTACCTATGTGCCAGGTGGCATGAAATCTCGGTGCAGCTGCAACTCCTACCCTACACATCAATGGACTCATCCAAGTCACCTGGTGAGGAGACAACGATGGGCAATGGCCATCCCAGGGAATGGAGAGGGCCTGCATCGGCAGGCAGGATCATCCCACCCACCATATCCATGGGATATAAGCCCTCTCTCACTTGGAGTTGGAGTGGACATCACCATCCCAGTCCCCTCAGGATTGGGGGAAGAACTATGGACTAAAGTGGACTTGATGGTATTCTCTTGTTCACATATGGTGATTCTAGCAATGCAAGAAGTTGTAACAATGAGGTGGAGCCAGTGGCCACTTGACACTTTTGGGGTAGGGAGGGGATGAGCGGTTGAAATACACGGGCTTCTTTGGGAGTTGGAGGTTGTCCTGAGTACTGTTGTGGCAACGGATGTAGGCCATTTTAAATCAGCACACACCACTCAGAACTGAGTGGGAGAGAGTGTGGTCTACAGTGTGAACTGTGGTCTATGGTTGGTGGCAAGGCTCCAGGATGTGTAAGTTCATTGAGGGTGGTGGGCCACACTGTGGGAGATGTTTGTGTGGAATGTGGTGGGAGGTGTGGGAGGTGGGCAACATGGGAATCCCAGTGGGTTCCATGTAATATTTGGGGTAATCCAAGCACCTCTTAAAATATATGTATATATATATATATATATATAAATAACATTTTTGTAAGCAAATACACATATATGCATATATATTTATATATCATTTTGCAAATGTTTGTATGTATTGTGAGAATTTTGATTTTTACCCATAATAAAAAAAAAGAAAAAAAAAAAGAAAAAAAAAGTAATAAAGAAATAAATAATAAATAATAAAGGAAGATTCAGGGCTGCTTCTGGGACTGCCAATCAGGGTTTAACTTTCCATCCTGTATGAGTAAGTCTTGGTGTCACAGCTCTGTCTTTTAAATTAAAATAACCAAGTGTTTAAATAAAAAAAAAAAAAAAAGAAAGTAACATACAGGCTCTTACCACTAAAACCCTACAAAAGAGAGAGAAATTAAGTAAACTCACCATATTAATCAGACATCACTAAAAAATTACGAGCCATACTAAGAATATGGAAGAAATGGCCCAAGAAAAGGATTATATCAAAGCCCCAAAAGACACGCAGGATTTGAGACAACTAATCAACGAGATACATGCAAATTCCAAAATCAAACTAATGAGTTGAAAGACAATATAGCTAAGGAGATAAAGGACATAAAGAAGACATTGAGCAAGCACAAAGAAGAATTTGAAAGCCTGAATAAAAAAGTAATATAGCTCATGGAAATGAAAGACATGAGGTGAGATCAAAAACACATTTGAGGCATAAATAGCAGACTCAAAATGACAGAAGAATAAGTGATACCAAAGACAGAACAGGTGAAATTGAAGGGAGAAAAGAATGGAAATAATAGAGCAGGGGCTCAGGGTATTATATGATAAATCGAAACACAACAACATATGTGGCATGGGAGTTCCAGAAGGAGAAGAGAAATGAAAAGGGGAAAAAAAGAATATTTGAGGAAATAGTAGCTGAAAATTTCCCAACTTACATGAAAGAAATGAACTCACATGTCCGAGAAACACAGCATACCCCAATCAGAATAAATGTGAAGAGACCTACTCCAAGACATATCTCTTTAGAATGTCAAATGTGAAAGAAAGAAATGATTCTGAGAGCAGCAAGTAAAAAGCAAACCATCACATACAAGGAACACCCAGTAAGACTTAGTGCAGATTTCTCATCAGAAACCATAAAGGCAAGAAGACACTGGTATGATATAATTAGGATACTGAAAGAGAAAAACTACCAGCCAAGAATTCTTTATCCAGCAAAACTGTCCTTCAAATATGAAGGTGAGTTTCAAACATTCACAAACAAACAGAAACTAAGAGAGGTCATAAAAAAGAATCTACCTTTGCAGGAAATATTAAAGGAAGGCTTAGAGCCAGAAGGAAAAAGATAGGGCAGAGAGGCTTATAGGAGAGTATAGAAGAAAGAATAGCAGAGGGGGTGGATGTGGCTCAAATGGTTGGACGTCCATCTCCCATATGGAGAAACCTGAGTTCGATCCCTGGGACCTCCCAGTAAAATAAAGAAAAATATAGAAGGTGTGCGGGCTGCCAGGCCCCGCACGTGTGGGTGCGCCACCAGGCCCGGCGCGCGAGCGTGCCAGGCCCCACCGAGCCATGCAGCAAGATGATGATGTAACAGGAGAGTGACACAATGGAGAGCCAAGATGAGACAAGCCGAAAAACCAGAAACTAAGGTGGCGCAGGTGGCAAAACACCCCTCTCCCACATCGGAGGTTCCCAGGATCAAATCAAATCCTGGTGAAGACAGGAGGAGAAGAATGAGAAGAGAGGGCAGGAAAAAAACACAGAGAATTGCCCAGCGAAAGGACACAAAAACAGCAAAAATGAGGGGTGGGGGCGTTAAAATTGTATAAAAGTAAGTAAATAATTAAATCTTGGAAAAAAAAAATGGTCACCAAAAAAGACAGACAAAAATAAGATTTGACATATAAAAACTAAAGAATAAAATAGTAGAATTAAATAATTCATTTACAGTAATATCAATAAATGTGAAAGGATCAAATCCCCCAATCAAAAGATATGGGCTGACAGAAATGATACTAAAACATGAGTCATCAATATGCTGCTTACAAGATACTCACCTCAGACCAACCGGCTGAAAGTGAAAGGTTGGAAAAATACTCCACGCAAATAGAAACCAAGAAAGAGCAGGGGGTAGCTATACTAGTATCAGACAAAACAGACTTTAAATCGAAAAAAGTTATAAGAGATACCAAGGCCATTATATATTAATAAAAGGGACAACCCACCTGGAAGATATAATAGCCATTTTAAATATCTATATACCTAACTAGGGTGTCCCAAAATACATGAGACAAACTCTAGCAAAACTGAAGGGAGAAATAGACATTTCTACAATAACCGTTGGAGACTTCAACACCCCTCTCACATCATTAGATAGAACTAGACAGAAGATCAACAAGGAAACAGAGAACTTGAACAATATGATAAATAAGTTAGACCTAATAGACATATACAGAACACTGCACCCAAAGTCAGCGGGTTATACATTCTTCTCAAGTGCTCATGGATCTTTCTCCAGAATAGATCACATGTTAGGTCACAATGCAGCTCTCAATAAATATAAAAAGACTGAAATTATATAAAGCACCTTCTCAGATCATAAAGGAATGAAACTGGAAATCAATAATAGGCAGGAAAGAGGTAAATTCATCAATGAGTGGAGGCTAAACAACACACTCCTAAATAATCAGTGGGTCATAGAAGAAATTGTAAGTGAAATCAATAAATATACTGGGGTGAATGAAAATGAGAACACAACTTATAAAAATTTATGGGTTACAGCGAAGATAGTCCTGAGAGGGAAATTTATAGCCCTAAACACCTATATTAAAAAAGAAGAATGAACTAAAATCAAATATCGAACTGAACAACTGGAGAAACTAGAAAATAAAATAGCAAACCATTCCCAGAGCAAGTAAAAGGAAAATAAATAGTAAAGAAGGGAGCAGAAATAAAAGAAATTGAGAACAACAACAACAAAAAAAAAAAGAAAGAAAATCAACAAAACCCAAAGCTGGTTATTTGAGAAGATCAATATAATTTACAAACCCCTAGTAGCTAGACTAACATAGGAAAAGACAGAAAATACATACAAATAAAATCAGAAATAAAAGGGGCGAACTTATGACTGACCCCACAGAAATAAAAAGGATCATAAGAGGATAATATGAGAAACTGTGTGACAACAAATTAGACAACCTAGATGAAATGAACAATTCCTAGAAATGCACAGATAACCTACACTGATGCTACAAGAAACATAAGAACTTAACAAGGGAAGCGGCTGTGGCTCAATCAGTGGGGCTCCCGTTTACCATATGGGAGGCCCCGGGGTCGGTTCCCGGGGCCTCCTGGTGAAGGCAAGCCTGCCCGCATGGCGTGGTTAGCTGACCCAGCGAGCACAAGCAGCAAGGGGGGGGATAAATGAATAAATAAATAAAATCTTTAAAAAAAAAAAAAAAAAAAAAAGAACTTAACAAACCAAGCACATTCAAAGAGATTGAATCTGTCATCAAAAATTTCCCAGCAAAGTCCAGGACCGGATAGCTTCACAGGTGAATTCTACCAAGCATTTAGAGAAAAATTAGCACCAATACTGTTTAAACTCTTCCAAAAAACTGAAGAGGAGGGAAAGTTCCCCAAAATATTTTATGAAGCCAATATCACCCTAATACCAAAGACAGATCAAGGCACAAAAAGAAAATAAAATGACAGACCAATGTCTTTACTGAACATAGATGCAAAAATTCTCAACAAAATAGTTGCAAATAGACTCCAAGGGCATGTCGAAAGACTTATACATCACAACCAAGTAGGATTTATTCCTGGTATGCAAGGCTGGTTCAACATAAGAAAATCAATCAACATAATACACCACATTAACAAATTGAAGGAAAAAAACCACATGATCATCTCAATCGATGAAGAAAAGGCATTCGACAAAATCCAGCATCCTTTTTTGATTAAAAACACTTCAAAAGATAGGAAAAGAAGGAAAATTCCTCAATATGATAAAAGGCATATATGAAAAACACACAGCCAACATTGTATTCATCGAGGAAAGGTAGAAAGCTTTCCCTCTAAGATCAGGAACAAGACAAGGATGCCCACTGTTGCAATTGTTATTCAACATTGTACTAGAGTTCTAGCTAGAGCAATTAGAGAAGGAAAAAAAATAAGACATCCAAATAGGAAAAGAAGAAGTGAAACTCACTATTTGCGGATGACATGATCCTATGTTTAGAAAATTCTGACATGTCTACAACAAAGCTACTTGACCTAATAAATGAGTTCAGCAAAGTGGCAGGATACATAATCAACACACAAAAATCAGTAATGTTTCTGTACACTACTATCCAACAATCTGACGAAAAATTCCATTTACAAAAGCAACAAAAAGACATAAAAACCTAGGAATCAATTTAACCAAAGTTACAAGCACAAGACCTATATGCAGAAAACTGCAAAACAATGCTAAAAGAAATCAATAAACAAATGGAAAGACATTTCATGATCATGGATTAGAAGACTAAATATCATGAAGATGTCAATCCTACCCAAACTGATTTATAGATTCAGTGCAATACCAATCAAAATTCCAGCAGCCTTATTTACAGAAATAGAAAAGACAATTACCAAATTCATGTGGAAGGGAAAGTGCACCCAAATAGCGAAAAGCATTCTAAAAAAGAAGAGTGACATGGAAGGAATTTTACTGCCTGACCTTGAAATATATTATAATGCTACAGTGGTCAAAACAACATTGTATTGGCATACAGTAGACACACTGATCAATGGAATAGAATTGAGAGTCCAGAAATAAACCCTCACCTCTACAGCCAACTGGTTTTTGACACACCTACCAAGTCCACGCTGATGGTACAAAAACTGTTTCTTCAACAAATGGTGCTGGGAGAACTGGATATCCATAACCAAAAGAATGAAAGAGGACCCTTATCTCACTTCCTATAAAAGAATCAACTCAAAATGGATCAAAGACCTAAATATAAAAGCCAGGACCATAAAACTACTAGAAGAAAATGAAGGGAAACATCTTACCTTGTGGTACGTGGTGGTTTCTTGGAACTTATACCCAAAGCACGTGCAACAAAAGAAAAAATTAGATAAATGGGACCTCCTCAAAATTAAACACTTTTGCACCTCACAGGACTTTCTCAAAAGGGTGAAAAGGCAAGCCTACTCGATGGGAGAAAATATTTGGAAATCACATGTCTGATTAGGGTTTAACATCTATAATATTTAAAGATATGCTACAACTCAACAATAAAAAGACAAACGACACAATTAAAAAATGGGCAAAAACAAATAAAGCAAAAAACAACAAAAAAAACTAAATAAAAAATAGAAAAAAAATGGGCAAAAGCCTTGAATAGACATTTGTCCAAAGAAGAAATACAAATGGCAAAAAAAAAAAAAAAAACCCAAAACATGAAAAAATGATCAACATCACTAGCAATGCAATTAGGGAAATACAAATCAAAATTACAATGAGATATCATTTCACACCTATCAGAATGGTGATTGTTAAAAAGAAAGAGAAATACAAGCGTTGGAGAGGATGCGGAGAGATAGGAACATTTATTCACTGTTGGTGGGAAAGCAGATGGTACAGCCACTGTAGAGGTTTCTTTGGCAGTTCCTAAAAAAGTTGAATATAGATTTTCCATGTGACCCAGCAATACCACTACTGGGAATATACTTAGAACTGAAAGCAGTGACACGAACAGACATCCACACACTGATGTTCATAGCGGTATTATTTACGACTGCCACAAGGAGGAAACAACCCAGGTGTCCATCAACGGATGAATGATAAACAAACTGTGGTGTATTCACATGATAGACTATTATGCAGCTGTCAGAAGAAATAAAGTCATAAAGCATATGACAACATGGATGAACTTGGAGGACATTATGTTGAGTGAAGCAAGCCAGACATAAAAGGACAAATACTGTATGATTGCGCTACTAAGAACTAAATATATCATGTAATCATATGGAGTAAATAACTTGAATACAGGTCACCAAAAAACAGAATGAGGTTAGAGAATGGAAAAGTGATGGTTAATTTGTACAGAATTGGTAAAAATGATTTGTGCTATCTTTGGAAATGAATAGAAAAGGTGAAAGCACAACATAATGTCTATAACTAGCAGTACTAGTATATTGGTATGAAAGTAGTTTAAAGGGAAAGCCTAAGGTCATGTATATTACTAAAAGGAAAGCTAAAAAATGTAACATGGAACTGTATAGCTTTCCTTTTAGTAATAAAACCACATGTGAAATAAGAACATGGATAAAATTGCATATATAAGACCATCTTTCTTTGAAGCTGAATAAATGTATGTTAATACTACAAGATGTTAATATCAGACAAAAAACACATTATTCTAAGTGAAAGAAACCAGACACAAAATACTGCATATTGTATGATTTCATTTATATCAAATGTAAATATAAATCAATTTATAAAGATGAAATTAGATTAGTAGTTGTGTAGGGCTGGGGAAGGAATACTAAGGAGTGTGGAGTTTTTCTTTGGAATAATGAAATTATTCTAAAATTTTTTGTGGTGATGAGTGCACAACATTGTGATTATACTAAAGGCCATTGATCATACGCTTTGGATAGATCATATGGTATATGAATATATCTCAACAAAACTGCTTAATAAATGAATAAATAATTGTGCAAGAATAGCCAGAAACAGCAGCTAGGTACATCAGGGGAAGCACAGAGATTGAGAGGTGAGGAATTTTCTTGTTTGTCTGCTTTTTGTTTATTATTAATAAACAAATTAATGCTCTAATAATGATTGACGTGATGAATGAATAACTATATGATTATACCAAACACCACTATTGGACACTTTGGATGAACTGTTGCTTTATTAATAAGTATCAATAAAATTGATTTGTTTAAAAAAATACAAATGCATAAAAAGCAATTATAAATCTATGATTTGGGCACAGAATGTGTAAAGATATAATCCGTGACAAAAACAACATAAAAGATGGAGGTTATGGGAGTACATACGGGGTATGTGTATGCTATTGACGTTCAATTCAAATGAGATTGTTATACACGGCAGATGATAAATTTAAACCCCATGGTAACCCCCCCAAAAATATTTAAAAATATACACAAAAGGAAATCACAAGGAATTCTAAATGATTCACTAGAAAAGATTAACTAGGGACGCGGATGTGGCTCAAGTGATTGAACGCCTGCTTCCCACATGGGAGGTCCCAAGTTTGATCTCCGGTACCTCCTAAAAACAAAAGCAAAAAACAAACAAGCAAATAAAACAACCAACTCAGTGGAAGCGACGTGGCTCAGTGGTTGAACACTGGCTTCCCACATAAGAGGTCCTGGGTTCAATCCCAGGCCCCAGTACCTGGGGAAAAAAAAAAAAAAAAAAAAGATGAACTAAATGCAAAAGTTGGCAGGAATGGAGGAAATGAAGGAATAAAAAGATTTAAGACTAAACGAAAACAAATAGGGAAGTAGCAGATTTCCTACATTAGCAGTAATTTAAATGTGAACAAACTTTCCAATCCAAACACAGAGACTGGTAGAATGTATAAAAACGCATGACCCAATTATACACTGTAAACAAAAGACCAGACTCACTTTAAATTCAAAGACACAAAAAGGGTAAAAGTTAAAGACTGGAAGAAAATAGTCCTTACAAATAGTTGCTATAACAATGGATAATTATACTAATATCAGATAAAATAGATTTTAAGTCATAAACTGTTATAAGAGACAAGGAAGGATACTTTGTTTTGATAAAAGGGTCAACTCATCAAGAATTTATAACATAAATAAATGAAATAAAAAAAAATAAAAAAACAAACAAAAAAAGAAGATATAACAATTCTAAACATTTATGCACCTAACAATAGAGCCCCAAAATGAACTGAAGGGAGAAATACATAGTCTAGAATAATAGGAAAGGTTAATATACCACTTTCAAAAATAGACTATCTAGACAAAAGATCAAAAGGAAATATTGGACTTGAACAATACTATAAACCAAATACACCTAACACATCTACTGAACACTTCGCTACCCAATAACAGTAGAATACACATTTTTCTATCTTGGGTCATTCTCCAGGATAGATCATATATTATGTCACAAAACAAGACTAAATAAATGTAAGATTGAAAGCACCTGAACATTTTAGTAATATCTCTGACCACAATGGAATGGAGGCAGAAATCAAAACAAAGGGAAAACTGGGAAATTTAGAAACATGTGGAAATTAAACAACACACTCTTAAACAATCAACAGCTCAGAGAAGAATTAAAGAGACATCAAAGAATTTTTAGAGATGAACGAAAACAAAAACATAACATACTGAAACTTATAGGATTCAGCAAAGGCAGAGTTAAGAGGGAAATTTATGGCCTTAAATGTTATATTCTTATTAAAAAAAGAGGAATGATCTCAAATAAATAAGCTGACTTCATAACTTGAGGAATTAGAAAAAGAGGACACTAAACCCAAAATTAGCAGAAGGAAGAAAATAATAAAGATTAGACTGAGATAAATATAACAGAATAAAACGATAGAATCAACAAAGCCATTAGCTGATTCTTTGAAAAGGTCAATAATATTTATACAATTATAGATATAAAAGTTCTCAACAAAATACTAGAAAATGAATCTCAAAATATTTTGAAAGGATTAAAAGTATTATATACCATAATATATACTCAGGAATGCAAGGGTAGTTCAACATAAGAAAATCCATAAATGGGATACATCACATGAATAGAATGAAGGGGAAAAAAAAAAAACACGATTGCAAAAAAGGGATTTGACAAAATCCAGCACTTTTTCTTGACAACATTACTCAGAAAAATAGGAATGGAATAGAGTTTCCTCAGCGTGAAATAAGGCATGTATGAAAAACCTGCTATTAACATCATACACAGTGGTGAAATACCGAAAGCTTTCCCTTTAAGGTCAGGAATAAGACAAGGATGCCTGCTTTCACCACTGCTATTCAACAATATAGTGGGTATTTTAGGCAGAACAATTAAGTAAGAAAAAGACATAATAGGCATCCAAATTGGAAAGGAAAGAGTAAAACTGTTTTCAGATGATAACATCCTGTATTTAGAAAACCTGAAAGAATCCATAAGCAATCTACTAAAGTTTATAAACAAATTCAACAATATTGTAGAGGTACAAGATTGAAAAGCAAAAGTAAGTTTTGTTTCTATACATCAGAAATGAACAATCTGAACAGATACCCAGTAAAATAATTCCACTTACAATATGATCTAAAAGAATAAAATATCTGGGAATAAATTTAACCAACAATGTGAAAGAGTGGTGCACTGAAAATTAGTAACATTGCTGAAAAGAAAAAAAGAATATCTAATTAAATGAAAAGACATCCCATGTTTATAGATTGGAAGACTTGATATAGTTAAGATGCCAATACTATTCAAAGAGATCTAGAAAGTCAATGCAATTCTAATTAAAACTACAGCAGGCTTTTTTGCAGAAATGAAAGCTGGATAGCCACATGCAGAAGAATGAAATGGACCCCAACTTCATACCATATACAATAATTAACTCAAAATGGATCAACAACCTAAATATAAGAGATAAAACCATAAAATTTTTAAAAGAAGATGTTGGGGGTAGGGGAGGGCGTGGATTTCTGTACCCTTGTACTTGTCATTTTCATGACAATTTCATAAAAATGACACCAAAAGCATGAGCAGCTAAAGCAAAAATTGATTAATTGAACTCATTGAAGTTATAAACTTTTGTGCCTCAAATGACATTATCAAGAAAATGAAAATCAACTGAAAGGGATAAAATACTGGGGAATTATATATCTGGTAAGAGTTTAAGATCCAGATTATATATAGAACTCCTACAAGAAAAGAACAAAAAGACAAACATGACAATTAAAACATGGACAAAAGATCTGAACAGACATTTCTCCAAAGAAGACATACAAATAGCCTATAAACACATGAAAAAATGTTCAAATTATTAACCATTAGTGAAAAATCAAAATGAAATACCACTTCACATCCATCAGGATGTATCTTATTAACAAACGGAGTTGGTGAGGATTGTGGAGAAACTGGGTCTCTCATGCATTGCTGGTAGGAATGTGGAAAACAGTTTCTCAAAAAATTTACTATATCACCCAGCAATTTTACACTTAGGTATATACTCTAAAGAACTGAAAGCAGCAACTCAAACATGTACCTCAGTGGTCACAATAGCATTATTCACAATAGCCAAAAGGCGGAAACAATCCAAGCATCCATTGACAGAGAAATGGATAAACAAAATGTGATAATGTTAAACAAAGGACTATTATTCAGACATAAAAGGAATGAAGTTCTGATACAGGCTACAAAATGAATGAACTCTGAAAATATTATGCTAAGTGAAATAAGCCAGAAACAAAAGGATAAATATTGTATAATTTCATTTATATGGAATATCTAGAATAAAAAAATTCATAAAGACAGAAAGTAGATTAGAGGTTATCAAGCAGATGCGGGAATGGGGAGTTGTTGTTTAATGGGTACAGAGTTTCTTTTCTGTGTGATGAAAAAGTTTTGGTAACGGACGGTGGCAATAGTACAACATTGTAAATGAATTAATGCCCCTGAATCGTACACTTAAAAAATGGTTAAAATGACAAATTTCATGTTATATATGTGTTATCACAATAAGAAATATAAATTAAAACAAAACAAAAAACTAAGACTGGGTGATAAGCCATCTTCCTCAATAAAGCAAACCTGCATCTTAAAAAGCACTTCAATTCCAAATCATGGTAAGTAAAAAAGAATAAATGAAAAAGCAAGGATGTGATAAACAAAAAGTAAGGGAGGGGATAAAGGAGAAAATAAAATTAAAAGAGAAATAGATAAGAAAGGACAAAAGAGAAAGGGTTAAACTGTAACTAAGATTTACCTACTCTTCACTTGAGCTAGTTCACTTTCCATGTGAATTATATGATTAATCACTGTTCAGAGCTCTTCATTCTAAACTTTAGTTTCTCTAGGAAAATAACATGACACACACCATTTTCCTTAAACTGTCACAGAAAACAAAACTATATTTTCACTAGTGTTTCATATTCAGAGGTTCATTTTATTTCCAGAAAACTTTTTCTTATTCATAGTTAGCAAAATTAGATCCCCAAAACGTTGTTTATATTTCTTCAATTCTGCCTAATTCTTCTAGTTTAAGCAGGAGCATACCATGAGGTAAAACTGAAACACTGAGGCAGAATAATCAGAGTTATAAAAATATTAAAAAGAAAGAGAACATTATGGTGTTTGCATATACATATGTAAATACAGCATGTAAATATAACTTTGAAGAAAGAACATAAATAGCAACAACTACCCTTTCTATTATTATAGAGAATTGAAAATACTGTTGCTATTGCCCTCAATATTCCTCGCATTTGTAATTCTCCCACTCTCATCTATTATAAGACATAACCATTTCTCATCTTCTTTCAATACCACTGTCTAAAAACTGTACTTTGTCAAATCTTGAAACAATTTTCTAATTTTCCTTTTTATTGAGTATTTTGAAATACTTTTGTGTCTTACAGTTATTTTCAAAGACTGAACTTTCCATAGAGTTGGTTAGTTACAGACTGATTTCATAAAGAATATGAAGCATATAACACATCCAGATGTTCAATTCCTCAATGTCTATTCTACTGAATCATAATTCACACGTTTTTTAGGCTTTATAACAAAAAATTACATTTGTATCAATTAGAGTTGAAATATAAATCGTACTTATTCCTACCTGAGAACTCCATCTACTTGGTCTTTGGTGTAGCTTTTTCCAGTTTCACCACTACCAGATGTGTTCTCCTTTGTACAATTAGGCTTGTTGTGGTCACCATTACCTGATGGCTTTCGGCAATGAGGGGTATTTCCAGCCGTGCTTCCATTTTTCATAATTATTTCTAATAGTGCTGTAGAAACATATAGAAAGTATACTATGCCTGTTTACATCACGGTACATATACAACATCTTGAGAAAAAAGTTATAAAACAGACAAATTAAGAATTATGTTCTCCAAAAAGATTCACCATAGGGTCCTTTTAGATACCAAGCATCCACCTATGTATTTATTTACAGACCACTAATCAACATTTAGATGTAGAATGTTCAGAAATTTAAAGCTGATACCTTGAAATTTCTATCATTCAATTATTAATGACAACTTTTATTTGTTGTATCTTCTTATATGTAATTCTCCCAATGAAACTGCAGAATATCAAAAAAAAGGGGGGTGGGAGATAGTCTTAAAAAACCAATGAGATCATTTACAAAGAAACAGAAAATAGACTTTCTGCTTATTTCTCAACAGCATTAATGGTGGCAAGAAGGTACTAGAATAATATCTGTAAAATGCTCAGAGAAAATAACTTTCAATTGAATTTTATACTATTTTTCTAGAAACTGTGTAAAATAAGCACATTTTCAAACAAACAAAATTCTGAGACAATTTATCACTAGAGGACAGTGTATTACATGTATTTCAGGCAGAAGGAAAATGCTTCCAGGGGGGGCTAAAATGCAAGAAGAAATGAAGAAATGGTGAATAAATACTGTGGTAAATGTATGAGCAAATCTAACCTAACATTGAGTGCACAAAATAGTAATAGATATCTGGGATTGGCTTTAAAATAATCTGGAAAGAGGATAGATAGATGAAGGCATGGAAATAAAGGTAGAGTCAAAATGTGATAGTGTTATATAATGGACTATTATTCAGACATAAAAAGGGTAGAGGGAATGCATGAAATAATAATGGCCATAAATTGAAAATGGTTAAAGACGGGTGACAGGAATTGATCATACTATTGTCTCCTATTGTGCTTGCTTGAAACTTTCTATAATAGAAGCTAAAACTAAATATATTTTTTAAAAAATTAACAGAACTAAAAGGAAACAAATAAGAGAAATCCACCATCATGGTGGATGATTTTTAACACATTTAAATCCATAATTGACATCAGGTATAAAAAATATATCACTAAGGATACAGGTGACATAAACATCTAATTTATCAAGCTTGATTTAAAAGACATAAACACATTATACCCCCAAATTGCTGAATATTCATTCTTTACAAGCACGGAAGGAATGAAAGTGACCACGTTATAGCTAGACCCTAAAATGATCCTCTTCAAATCTAATAGAATTAGTATAATACCATTTTCTATGAATACAATGCATTTAAGTGAGAAAGAAATTACAAAAATGCAACTAGGAAAAATCACAAATGGGTTGGAAAGGAAAAATAAACATCTAGACAACCAATGGATCAAAGAAATAATCATAACATAAATTAGACAGTATTTGGAATAAAATGAAAATGAAAATACTAGGGAAGCGGCTGTGGCTCAATCAGTAGGGCTCCTGTTTACCATATAGGAGGCCCCGGGTTCAGTTCCCGGGGCCTCCTGGTGAAGGCAAGCCCGCCCACACAGCGTGGTTAGCTGACCCAGCGAGCACAAGCAGCAAGGGGGGGATAAATGAATAAATAAATAAAATCTTTAAAAAAAAAAAAAAAAAGAAAATACTATATATCAAAACTTGTGGGTCACTAAATGGTGCCAGGACAACTGTATATCTACACGCAAAAGAATGAAAAGTTAAACTCCTTTCTCACAAGACACAAATATTAACTCAAAATAGATAATATACCTACATATAAAAGCTAAAACTATAAAAAAAAACCTTAGAAGAAAATATAGGCTTAAATCTTTGTACCTTGGCTTAGGGCAAAACATTCTTAGATAAGACACCAAAAGCATAAGCAGCAGAAGAAAAAAACAGAGAAATTCAACTTTATCAAAATTAAAAACTTTTGTACTACAAAGGATACCATCAAAAAGTGAAAAGACAATCCACATAATGGGAGAAAATATTTGCATATTATATATCTGATAAGCAGCATGTATGTATCCATAATATATAAAGAACTCTTACAACCCAATGTCAAGATAAATAACTCAATTTTAAAATTCCAAAACATCTGAATAGACATATCTCCAAAGAAGATATGCAAATGTCCAATAAACACATGTAAAGATGCTCAACAACATTAACCATTAGGAAAATGAAAATAACCACAATGAGATACCACTTAACACTTACTAGGGTGGCTATAATTAAAAAGACTAAAAAACAAAAAAAGAAAAAAGAAATGAAAAGAAAAGACGGACAAAAGCAAGCACTAACAAGGAGGTGGAGCTAGTGGGAATGTAAAATGGTGTAGCTGCTTTTGAAAAGACTCTGGTAATTCTTCAAAAGGTTAAACATAGAGTTACCACTGGACCCAGCAATCCCACTCCTAGATACAAACCCAAGAAAAACAAAAACATATATATACACAAAAACTTGCACATCAATGTTCATTGTAGCATGTTCATAATAGCCCCAAAGTGGAAACTACCCAATGTCTATCAACTGATGAATGGATATATAAAATGTGATATATGCATACCATAGAATATTATTGATAAAAAACATGAAGTGCTGATACATGCTACAACACAGATGAACACTCATATGAAATGTCCAGAATAGACAAATCTACAGAGAAGAAAGTAGAATAGTGGTTGCCTAGGGCATACTAGGGGAATGGAGGTAAGTGATTGCTTATGGGTATGAGGTTTCTTTTTGGGAGATGAAAATGTTCTAAATTTAGATCACAGTGATGTTACACAACTCTGTGAATATGGGTGAATTTTATGGTATACGAATTATAACTCAATAAAGATGTTAAAAAAAAAACTTGTGGGGCAAAACTAAGTAATTTAAATAAATATGAAAAAAATTGATATATGCCTAGAAAAGGACTGCTTACCAAAACTGATTGGCAAGTGGCCCAAAAAAGCCCTATAACCATTAACATATTTAAAAATTTTCCCAAAGAAATACAACAAAAACAAACAAAAATCAAAACAAAACAAAAAAATCTCCACAGGTCCATCTGATTTCCCAAATAAAATTCTATAAACTTTCAAGAAACTTGTAACCTAATCTTAAACAAAGATATGGCAACTGAATCTAGCAATATTTATTTGGATTTATTACAAGCAGGCAAGGCTGGTTTAATATTGGAAACCTGATCAATAAAATTTACTACATTAAAAAATTGAAAGACAAAAACCAAATAAGCATCTCAATAGATAGAGAAAAACAATTTCTACTTCTGTACAGGGAAAAAAGAGAAAAGAACAAAAATTGTTATCAAACTTGAACCTAATCAAGATCATTTACAAAAATCACCTACAGCAAGCATTCTACATAATGTACAATGATGAAGGTATTCCCTTTAACTCAGGAACAAGATAATGATGCCTGCTATCACCTCTTAGTATGGTATTGGATGATCAAGATAATCAGTAAGACAAAAAAATTAGTCTGGCAGATGTAAGAATCAGAAAGAAAAATGAATCATTTGCAAAAGATATGACTAAGTAGAAAACTCAAAATAAGCTATGATAAATAATATTACTAAGAGTTTAACAAGGTTTCTGGATTTAAAAAAATCAATATACAGAAGGCAATTCTTTTCCATACACAGTTAGAAAATTTAATTTTAGAAAAAGATTTCATTTATAATAGCAAATATATGTGTGTGCATATTTACTATATAAAGAAACTAAGAATAAATCTAACAAAAGATGTGTAATCCATATGTAGATTATTTAATCTTCACTGGATACAAAAATTCAACATTATAAGAAGTAAATTCCCCCCAAATCTTGAGATTTAATACAATTTCATTCAAAATTCCAATGCAAAAGTCAAAAAAAAAAATTTGAAAAGACAAGTGTATTAGTCAGCCAAAGGAGTGCTGATGCAAAATACCAGAAATTGGTTGTCTTTATAAAGGGTATTTATTTGGGGTAGAAGCTTACAGTTACCAGGCCATAAAACATAAATTTCTTCCTTCACCAAAGTCTGTTGCCACGTGTTGGAGCAAGACAGCTGCTGACGTTTGCCAGGGTTCGGGCTTCTTGGGTTCCTCTCTTCCAGGGGCTCTGTTCCTCTCTGGGCTTAGCTCCTCTGCTTCCTCCACAAGGTCAGCTGTAGACTATGAGGCTCTCTAGGCTTTGCCTCGCTCCACAAGGCCAGCTGTGAACTGTCAGGCAAACAGATGTCTCTTTTACCGGAGCCTTTTCTCCTTCCTCATGACCAAGGTCCTCTCTGTGCTTACTCCCCTGCGCTTCAGCATTAACACTCAGCATCAGAACTCCAACATCAAACACTCCCAACAAACTCCTAATCTCCAAGTCTCCACCTACCAAGGGGCAGGGAGTCAACGTCCTACTGATGTGGCCCAATCAAAGCCCTAATCATAACTTAATCACACCCAGAGGAACAGACCAGTTTACAAGCATAATCCATTATCTAGTTTTGGAATTCATAACTGTATCAAACTCCCACAACAAGCAACAAATTGAGACAAGATATTTGCAATATAGAAAACTAAACGTATACATGGGATATAAGCCCACTCTCACTTGGAGGTGGAGTGGACATCACCATTCCAGTTCCCTCAGGATTGGGGGAAGAGCTATGGACTAGAATGGACTTAATCGTATTGTTGTAGACATATTGTGAATCAAGCAATGGAAGAAATTATAACAGTGAGGTGCAGCCAGTGGCCACTAGACGTTTTTGGGGTGGGGAGGGGAAGGGCAGTTGTAATACAGGGGCTTTTTCAGGACTTGAGGGTTGTCCTGAGTGACGTTGTGGTGACGGATATAGGCCATTTTACATCAGCATATAACATGCAGAACTGTGTGGGAGAGAGTGTGGTCTGCAATGTGAACTACAGTTCATGCTTAGTGGCAAAGCCCCAGGATGTGTATATCCATTGCAAGTGATGTGCCACACTAATGAAAGATGTTTATGTGAGATGTTATGGGAGGTATGGGAGGTAGAGATCATGGGAATCCCTGTAATTTTTGTGTAACATTTATAAAATCTAAGCATCTTTTAAAATATATATGAAAAAAAAATAATTATGTAAGCAAATGCACATATACACATATATATCTATATATCATTTTACAAATATTGGTTTGTATTGTGAAAAATTTGATTTTTACCCGCAATAAAAAAATTAAAAAAAAGAAAACTAAAAAATGGTTCATATACAGAACATAAAAGAACTCCTCAAAACCAATGAGGAATAGATAAAATACCCAACAGAAAAATGTGCCAAAAACAAAAGAAATATCAAAGAAATAAAAAGTGTTCAAAAAATATATGAAAAGCTGCACAATTTAATTCTTTAAAATAGAACAACAATTAGACACTATGTCACAGGAACTCTTAAGCACTGTTCATAGCAGCATAAACTTGTGTAACCCCTTAGGAAAACAATTTGATATAACCTAATACAGTTGAACATAGGCATACCCTACAACCATTCCTAGTAATATATCCTAAAGACACTCTTGCACACATACACCAGAAGCTCAAGAATGACTTGGGAAAGAATGCTATAATGGCCCCAAACTAGAATCTATTCAAATATCCTTTAATAATGGAAATGATAAATGTTATATAACATAAATGAACAATGTAGTACTATCCAACAGAGAAAATGAAAGAACTACAGTTACTTTCACCTATATTAATGAATTTTTAAAGACCTAATACTGAGCTAAAGGAAAAAGTCACAGAAAAATATATATGGTATGATGCTATTTACATTGTGTTCACGGAGGAACATTACATTATCTGGGAAGACAGACATAGGTGGTAATATTATAAAGAAAGGCAAGAGAATGATTAAAATAAAGTCAAGAAAGTGGTGGGAAGAGACATGAACTCAAATAGGAGCATGCAGGAAGCTTCAAAGATACTGATGCTTTGAACCTAGATGGTAGGTAAACATTATTCATTTTATTATTGCCAGTTAACTATGTGTGCATGTATGTATAAGATAATAAAATTTAAAAATAAAGGATATACAAATTTAATATTTTCTTCCCCTACCCTTATGTATTATCTTTCATTTGTTCCACTTTATAGTCCATGGCCTTAGACCTACAATACAGATTAAAATCTCTTAAAATCTTTACTACTTTCCTATCCTCAAAGTAGAAGTAGAGGTAATATATATATTTTAGAATATAAAAGATTTTTACTAGATTTTTAGTAGAAATCAGTCACTCCAAGTATACAAAAATGCAGTTTAAAAAAATACTTTATAAAACTTTATAAAGTGTTTTCATACCCATTATTTCATTTGAAACTTCCAATAAATTTAAGGAGTAAGGTATACATCATTCTTCACTCCTTTCATGTATGTAAACTAAGGTTCAGAAAAGTAAAGTTACATGATCAAGGTTACAAAACTAGGTGAGTAGTGAAGTCAGGACTCAAACCAAAGTACTGAATCTACATTCTGTCCAGTATATTAGGTTGACCACTGAAATAGTTTCCACAACTCTCACAAGTGTAGCCCTAAGATTTGTTCTCCTCCTACCCCTTGGCCTATAAATGAAACTAGAACCTCCTTATTTTAAAACTACTTCTTTTATTTAAGAGTCTCTGCTGAATTCTCCTGCATCTTATATATCCTGGGTTTAGCGGTCTTGGGTTCCCCATTCCTTGTCCAATAAGGAAGGTGTAACTCTTAACTTTTCAATGTCTCCATATTTTATTTGAAAGTTCAGTAAAATCTTATCCCTATCTATCTACCTACCTTTAGTTTTTTAACTGAAGAACACCTCATGGACTTAAATATTCTAAGTTTGTTACTCGTCTAAAAAAGACATAAGATGTGATACAATATTTATTTGTACAAAATGTATGTGATCAAAGACCTTGGTACAAAAAGATTAGAGGGACTTCCATTTCTGGCCATGACAAAGTAATTGGTACTAGATTTGTACTTCTGTCATAAACAACTGGAGAACTGGACAAACTGTATGCAACAAGCAGACACTGGGAAAAAGGCAACAGATGACTGCAGTCACTGATAAGGGAAAGAAAAGTGACATGACAGCTATGGTTTTATACCTGAAGGAGATTTACAAGTTGAGGTGCAGGAAAGGAGCAACCCAAGCAGAAGACAGAGGTTACAATGATTTGAAGATAAAGAGGCTGGAGTTAGGGGAGCTAAAGTATCTGGAACCTCCAGATTAGAGTGCCACATTGGAAGGAGATAAACAAAGAGGTCCAGAAATCTACATGCAATCCCACTGAGTCTTGGCTGAATACTAAACTGGGTATGCATAGACTAAAACCCCCTGAGACTGTGTAAAGAACTACAAGTACAGGGGTGCTGAAAGCTGAACAATTTCCTAGAGCTCAACCATGCCTGGCAGATGTTCAACTTCCAATCAGCCAGGGTGAAGAGACCTCATTGAGCACCGACAACATTCAGGAGAAATCCCCAGAAAGATCAGACCTTAGCAGGAAGGATAACCTCATCATAAAGACGAGTCCTGACTTAATAAGGTATTAAAAACAAAATCTCAAAAGGATCAAGCTGATCTACAAGTAACTTAACTGACTTCCAAAACATATTCCAATGCTCTCCTTTAAAAGAAAATGTTCATGGCTAAATTTCCATAATTTATTGTTATTGAATCAATATGCACAAGGGGTAGCTCCTACACTCACTGTCTTTTTTTTTAAATTTTTTTTTTAATTAGAGAAGTTGTAGGTTTAGAGAAAATTCATGCAGAAAATAGAATTCCTATATACCCCCTCAATTATTAACACTTTGCATTAGTGTGGTACATTTGTTGCAACTGATGAAAGAATATTATCTTCATTGTACTACTAGCTGTAGTCCATAGTTTACATTAGGGTTCACTGTTTGTGTTAGTCTTTTAAAACATTTTTATTCTAGAATCATATATACAACCTAAATTTCCCCTTTTAACCACTTTCAAATATGCTTACTGTGCTTTTTAGTTCAGTTTCTATTTGAGGAAGCAGTTAATTTTATATGCAAGTTCCTCCCCTTATGGATTTTATTTTTTATTATATTTTATGCACACAAAAGAACTTCTTTCTACCGTACCTTTTCTCTGGCTAATACATAATGTATTATGTCACCAAAGACATAAGAAATTCAGCTTTTATGAGAATCTAGTTGTAGATGGTACAGAAAAGCACTCCATTAGACAGCAATCTATTAGTTATTAACAAGAGAAATACAATATCTATTAGTCAGTTGTGTTTTTTAAAGATTTATTTATTTATTTCTTCCCCTCACCTTGTTGTTTGTACTCACTGACTGCTCTCTGTTTCTGTTCATTGTGTGCTCTCTCTGTTCATCGTGTGCTCTCTATGTCTGCTCGTCTTCTTTTTAGGAGGTACCAGGAACCAAACCCAGGACCTCCTGTGTGGGAGGGAGGTGCCCAACTGCTTGAGCCACATCTGTTCCCTGCTTGTTGTATCTCATTGTTTTTCCTCCTTGTGTCTCCTCCATGTGTCATCTTGTCATGTCAGCTCACGGTACCGGCCTGTGGCATCAGCTTGATGTCTTGCTCGTTTTCTTTAGGAGGCACCAGGAACCGAACCCCAGACCTTCAATGTGGTAGGTGAGTGCCCAATTGCTCGAGCCATATCTGGTTCCCTAGTCAGTTTTTATCGTAGATTAGTCCTTATTTAATGTAATCACAATGCTAACCTAAGAGAGGAAGCCAGCGTCATCACAACTTTTAAACATGAAAAATTTTGGAGGAATTCTGAGAAGGCAATAACAGCAGCTTAAAATGTAAATCTTCCCAATTCCCTCATAAAATCAGATAGAGCAAAATCAAAACCTCACGGACAACATCCCAAAATACAAGAAGGTAGGGACAAACCATGAACAGCTACAAGATCTGTTTAGGTATCAGCATTTGTGTCGGAAGAAGCAAAGAACAGTAAGAGAGCATTTGTCAGCCCAAGGAAGAGAGAAACCCCAAAATAACCAATAAGGACTCTCTATAACGTACAGCAGGCAAAAATGAAAGGGAAAAAAAAAAAGCATGCAAAAAGGAATGGGTTTGCCCACTCCAATAGCAGTTGAGTGCAAGCACCCACAATAAGATCTTACGGAAACAGAACACTCTTAAGTGCAACAAATTCTCAAAACAAATCAGTCAACGTTTTCTTCCAGAATAATGCCACATCAGGGAGAAACTGCTGGTAACAGAATCCAAACTGAGGATGGGGCAACAGGAAAAAAAGAGAGAGAGAGAGAAGATCCAGACAAAAGTGGGGAAGGAGAAGGCATTGAGGAGATCTCATATAGAAAGGTGACATAATTTCGATCACTACACAGAAAACAAAGGAAGGATCTCCATGTATTTAGAAAAGTTAACTGAACTACTTTCATATAAAAATGAGAAGAAAATGAAAGATGTCAAATATCATGCAAAGTTATAAGAAAAAAGGAAAACAGGAACAAAATAAACTCTGAAGACAATAAGTTCATACCACAAACACTTGCTGATAAAACACATGATCACTATAACCTCCTATTTCAAAACAAGTCACTTTAAGAAAATGATATATGAAAAGAAAGGAAAACATAAATTAGAATTAGAAAAACCAAAAATTATTTATCCAGAATTTAGGTGATAAAACTTAGGAAAAAATAAGAAAAGAAAGAAAAAATCAATTCAGAAAAATTTTGATATAAAATAAAAAGATTTGAAACTACATATTAAAAGGCCAAACAAATCACATACCTAAGGATATTGACCCAGAACAACCCATACCAAGACAGTCTAGTAAAATTAACTGAGCATCTAAAATCAGGAAAGAATAGTAGTTGAGGATAATGGGAGTCATAGTCTTCATGTCAGAAAATGAAATTACAAATATAGAGATGGAGAAGGCTAAAACGGACCCTGTGGTGATGAACTCATTTTCACACTGTGAAAAAAATACATATAACCATATATATATATGGATATATATATACATAGTCTTACACGCAGGTATGAAAATTAATATAGATTATCTGTTTCTAAATACCATTGTCCACTAAAAGGAGACTCCTTGGATATACAGCTGATTCCAAGGCAGAAAAAGTGAAAAATGAATCTGAAAAACTTTTTGTGACACAAAGTAAGGAAGTTCAAAGAATGATAAAGACATGTCAAAAGGACACAAGAGCTAGCTTGAAGTCAGCTTCCCCTGACTAAATTGGGCATGTCTATAAGTTAACTCTTAATTGATTCAGAAAAAAAAAAAGTTAGAATGGGGGAAGTGGGGAGAGTAAATAAAAATTTAACAGCTTTCAATAATTTTATTGGTGGGGTAGTATTGGTAATATTATTCTAAAGCTATTATGTTTCATGTAATTTGGTACAAAGCAAATAAGCAATTATGACATATTCGATCATTCCTCATGTCCTTGAGAACCAAGATTACTACTGTGGAAGAAAGGAGATGCAGATAATAAGTAACATTAAATAAAACCCTGTGCTTAATTTGAATAGCAAATAACAGTATAAACTATTTTTATCTTAAAAAAAAAATCATGTCTTTCTAGTTTTGTGTGCTAAAAAGGACCAGAAACAATGAACAACAGTAGCTACACCACCCCTACTTGTCCAGATTGTAATCCTGAAACACCATTTTCCACTAAAAGAAACAAGGGCTTTATTGGAGATATGGTTGATTACAGGTCTGGCTACAAGATGAGCCTGAAACACTCTGTTATATCAAACAGCAAGGTAACTACAGGGGGTTGGGAGCCACTGTAGCAGCAGCTTCCCACATACAAGATCCAGGGTTCAATCCCTGGCCCTGGTACATTCAAAAAAAGACTGAAGGGTGGTGTCTAGGGACTCAGGAGCTAACATAAAGGGGCTCCAACTGGCCAAAGGAAAAAAAAAAATTATAATAATTTAAAAATAACAATTAATTGCTTTAGAGAATGACTCCTTTCTTGAAAACTGATAAAAGGCAATCAAGCATTTATCCTACCTTTCCTATATAAGCTGCACCATTGCATAACCATAAGAGGGAGAAGTGTCTCTTTACAGAAGTATTTCAGCTAATAAATGAAGACAGGTACCAGGGCCGGGGGCTGAAGCCAGGACCTTGTATGTGGGAAGCCGGTGCTCAAACACTGAGCTACACTGGCTCCAAGAAATGATTTTTTTTTAAATTTATATATTGATTTATAGCCCCCCCCCCATTGTTTTTGTGCTCACGGTCTGCTCTCTGTGTGCTCTTTTTCTCCTTGTCTTCTCTTTAGGCGGCACCATAACCAATGCTGGGACCTCCCGGAGTGGAGAGAGGCATTCAATCTCTTGTGCCACCTCAGCTCCCTATCTACTGCATCTCTTATTGTCTCTCTTCTGTGTCTCTTTTTGTTATATCATCTTGCTGCGCCAGCACTCCTGCACGGGCCAGCACTCTGCGTGGGCCAGCTCTCCACTTGGGCCAGCTTGCCTTTCACCAGAAGGCCCCAGGAATCAAACCCTGGACCTGCTATATGGTAGATGGGAGCCCAGCTGCTTAAGCCACATCTGCTTCCCTCCAAGAAAGAATTTTTAAACATTGCAGAAACAGATATGAAAGTGGTTGTATTAGTCAGCCAAAAGGGTGCTGATGCAAAATACAAGAAATCTGTTGGCTTTTATAAAGGGTATTTATTTGGGGTAGAAGCTTACAGTTACTAGGCCATAAAGGGTAAGTTACTCCCCTTACCAAAGTCTGCTGGCATGTATTGGAGCAAGATGGTGCTGATGTCTGCCAGGGTTCAGGCTTCCTCTCCCTCTTAAGGCTCCGTGGTCCCAGCTTCTTCCAATATCAGCTGTAGGCTGGGATAAGTCTCATCTCTCTCCCAGGGCTGTTTCTCTACGGGCTCAGCTGCTCTGCTCTCTCCACAAGGCCAGTTGTAAATTATCAGGCTAATAGCTCGTCTCTCTTCCTTGTCCTCTGACGTGTCTAACAGAGCATTCTCTCTTTCCTCACTTATCTGCTTCTCTATTTACTTCCTAGGGCTCCAGGATCAAAACCCTAAACTCTCTTCTCTGCCTTGTAGTTCTGTGACGTTCTACTGATGTGGCCCAGTCAAAGCCTTAATCATAATTTAATTAAGTTAAGAGTGAAACCTCTGAAACCAATACAATATAATATGCTCAGAGAAACAGACCAGTTTACAAACATAATCCAATATTTATTTTTGGAATTCTTAAGTAATGCTACAGTGGTTATATATATTTAGTCTTTATAGGTGGCCACAATGTCCCTGTGCACGCTAGTTGGAAGTTATCTATATGTTCCTCTCCACTCTTAGCACAAACATTAATTTTTCCTAATGTCCTTCTAGACATCTTCCTCCATGTGGATAGCTGGATATTGGATATTGTTAAAGCAGGACCTTTGGCTATGATACTGAAATTTTTCCTTCACAATTTCATGGATACATCTGCCTAACAATAGTTGAATATGTACATGCACTCACACAAAACAATGGCTCCACAGAGTGAAAATCTGGACAAGTCCCATTACCTCTGGGTCTCAATATCCAATTTCTGGACAAGTCCCATTACCTCTGGGTCTCAATATCCAATTTCATCACCTTAAAAAATGTAATCAGCAAGGTTTTCTTTATTAACAACCACTGGAACATTTGTCCATCAAGGCAATACGGTCCAATTCAAGTACTGTAAGAATTTAGTAAACATGGAATTTTTCTGATTTATTAACTATCTTAGCTAACACATGAGATCTATTTCTAACAATGAGCAGAACTAAAAACATCAGTTGTGCAGAATATAGTATTTATAAACCAGAGGATATTTACTTTGGGTTTTAAAATTATCCAACTTTATTTTATGCATTCACCTTCCAGACAGTGTCTTGAATGGGGTTTTAAGGTTATCTGGATTTAATTAAATGTATTCTATATTAAGGAAAAGTGAAGAAATTAACATAGTATTAAAAATGTTTATGTAGATAATCCAAAAGTGAAGAACTGAGATCTGTTTTTATTTTACAAGTTTCTGCCATACACCACTATGCATAAAGTCCACCATAAGCTGACTCTAAAATCAAAACACATGATTTTAAAAATAAATGGAGTTTCCCCTTCTCATCACAAACTGGAAATAGCTTTATTATTTGTGTGATTATATAAGTAATATATGCTCACTCTTCAAAAAAAAGATATAACAAAGTAAAAATCACTTATAAATCCCACATAAGAGACAGATCACTATATAATTTTGGTTATTTAACTCTAGCTACTCTAGATAACTAGCTGTCCAGCTTTTTAGATATTTTAAAATAAAAATGTAATCATCTACATGCACAAAGTTCTGTAGCCTACCTTTATTCAATTCTTGAAATATGGATATCATTTTATAGCAATAGAGATCCACATTGTTTTTAATAGTAGCAGATTATTATACTATATGAATGCAATGCAATTTATTTAATCAATTCCCACTAATGGACATTTATACACTTTCCAAATTTTTGCTATAGGGACAACCTTTATTTATATATATATATATATATTTTACCCAAACTGTCTGATGGTATAAAAACTTCACTTGTGAATGCATTAATGTGAAAAGCTTAAAAACCATAAAATTAAATTTTCATTTATTTATTAACAAATCATCCAGCAAAATTATATCAAATAGGTACCATCCCAGAAGTTCCCGGTTTATAGATATTGGAAGGAAATGCAAAACTCTGTTAGGCACTATGGGAGAAAAAGGATGATTAAGATTCAAATGGCTTTACTTTAAAAATTCAAAGCTTTTAATGTAGGAGAAGGACAGCTATACACACATACACACACACACACAGAGAGAGACAATATAAGGAATGAATGTGGCAAGGCAGGAGAACTAAGCATGGAATGAATAGTTGAATCCTAACTTAAAAGCAATTATTTTGTGCTTATATAAATACATAAAAAACGACAGAAAAGAGACAAATATTACCCTTTCAACTCCAAAGCACCATCCAAATTCTTTTGCCATAGTTGTAATACATGACATTCTTACAGCACTTAAACTAATAAAATATTCTCACAAGTATTGTGTGAAAATGAGAAAACAGACTCAAACAAGGAATGGGAACTGATGGGAACTGAGCCGTTTTTATGTCCCTCAAGTACTTTCTATATTCTCGAGAATGGAAGTTCCATGAGGACAAGGACTTTGTATTATTGCCCACTGAATCCCTATGTTCTAGAATAGTGCCTAGCATGAAGTAATGCATACTCAGAAACTAAATCTCCACTTCATAGATGAGGAAACTGAGGCTCAGAAAGATTAAGCTAACTTTTCTGAGTTATCTCAGAAAGATAATAGTCACAACCATTAAACTAAGGTTTAACCCCCAGTCCAGGATTCTTTCTTCAACTATAATGTCTGAAATAGTTTGGTTATTAGCGGAAACTTGGAAATGATTTTCAAACACTTAACTTGGTTCTATAGGAATAATTGTTCCAACTGTATAATTTGTACTTACCACTGAAATGTAATTAAGTCAGAAATAGAAAGAGAATATAATTGTCTTAAAATGAGTATTCTGTATAATATTCCAGAATTATGACAATTTAAGGGGCTTTATTTTACCATTTTAAATGAGATAAAAGGGGACAGACCTTTGAATGTTTATTAGATTTAAATTTTAAAATCTGTGTGGGAAAGAAAGGAAGAAAAAGCAGCAAATTTGTGGGTACATAATTAACATTTTGAGTTCAATTATTCCACCAAGATCTTGTTGAAGAATCTAATGTTGGATGTAAAGTCAAGTCCAAAACAACAATTAATTATATCATTTGACTATATTGCCTTTCTATGAAGAATTTCTGTTATACTCATTAGAAAAGGAGAAAGGGGGTGTTATCAACACACAGCTCTCTCAGAGGTGAGAAAAAAGCGAAAAGGGGGCTATCTTAATTGCTAATGTGCAGAATGATACTGCAAATTATACATAAGTTATCCATTCACTGAAGTAGACTCAGGATGGCCAATTTTTTGAAGCTGTAGGCTACCATTTGGTTCAAATTACTATAATGTTCTTGAAAACAATAAAAGTGCTTTCTCTGAAAAAAGAAAATATATATATATATTCTTCAGATTGCCAGTCCCTCTAATTAGTCTGAAACAATAAAGTATGAAAATAGCAATATAGCACATTAAAACAATAAGATTATATCTCCAAGACCAAAATATATCAATAATTCAATAAATGTATCATTTAAGAAACTAAAATGTAATTTAGTTTTTGCCTGTTGACACCATTTTCCCAGAATGTTTATATTTCATATGTCATATCAATGCTTTCAAAGCTAAATTATAGGAACAAAAATACTTGAATCCTGTAAAATTCATTTTACTCAGAAGTCTACTATAATAAATAAATTGTAAAACAATATTCTCAACTAAAAATATAGAAAGCAACAATGTCCTAGATCCCACTGGAAATCAAGATTTCCCTCAAGAAAAATTCTTGCCAATATTTTAAAGTGTTTTATCAATAATACTACTAACCAGGCAAGAATAAAATTTGAGAGTATAAATAACCTAGAATTTAGCTAATTTAGTCTTACATTTGTCCATTCACTGTATAAGAATAATGGAAATCAAAATGCAATGTTTTGGGAAGTGGCTGTGGCTCAATCAGTAGGGCTCCCGTTTACCATATGGGAGGCCCCGGGTTCGGTTCCCAGGGCCTCCTGGTGAGGGCAAGCCCGCCCGCACGGCGTGGTTAGCTGACCCAGCGAGCACAAGCAGCAAGGGGGGGATAAATGAATAAATAAATAAAATCTTAAAAAAAAAAAAAAAATGCAATGTTTTCTTTAGCTTATCTTAGTAAGAAAACACATCTGGAAAACTACTCAGTCAACTTTTTGAGTTATAAGGATTTGGTGGTGATCTAGAATAGATGAAATTCAGGATAAAATTATTTAAATAACTTTAATTTCCTTCTACACAAAACCTTTTATCATATCTTACATAAATTCTAGATCTTTCCCTCCCTGGATTCTTAAATTATTTCAATAAACATCTTCTAAGAACAGTCTATGTAAAAGAGACTTTGCTAAGCACTTGCACATACCTTATTTCAGCGATTATTCACTCAATCCTGTGGGGAAATCTTCATTTTACATTTAACTAAACAAGGCCTAGAGAAACTACATGACTTGTCCCTGGTTACAAAGCTGTGAAGAGGTGAAGTTTGCATTTGAACCAAGGTTTTCAGACTACACTACAAATGGACCCTATCACTTTATTTGGAAATCACATACTGCCTCACAATACGTTTGTGCTGATTTTCACTCTTATATTTTTTATCTTTTCTTCTGTTTATGTCTTTAAGAGAAATAATTGTGATGTGCTTTGATAGTGTCCATTGGCAGACTGATTCAAGCTGCTTGTATGATAGAATGACAGACTGTGTAAGTTTTGATAGGCTTTAAAAATTCTCAGAGACTTCTAAAATGGAGATGACACCAAAACTGAGTGCTAACTGTTAAATGCTTTATATGTATTAACCCATTTAATCCTCACAACAGCTCTATGAGATCGGTACATTATTACCCCCACTTTACAGATGAAAAAGCCAAAGGCTAGATAGGTCCTCTAACTTGCCGAAGATTAGAAGGTTACAAGTTAAAATGGAAGAACCCAGCTTCAAAATTAAGGTATCTATCACTAGGGCCAAGCTGTTTAATGTCAAAACTGTTTCTGTAGGACTAGATAATGACTAAATGGAGTCATATATTCATAGTGGGGGGATTCAAAACTTATTCATTCCTTTCTTTTCCTTCTCTTCACTTTCCTGTCCTCTTTGATACAGTGGTCAAAAGCAGTGCTGTTGGTGGCAAGGCTCCAGGATGTGTAAGTTCATTGAGGGTGGTGGGCCACACTTGTGGGAGATGTTTGTGTGGGATGTGGTGGGAGGTGTGGGAGGTGGGCAACATCGGAATCCCAGTGGGTTCCGTGTAATATTTTGGGTAATCTAAGCACCTCTTAAAATATATGTGTATATATATATAAATAACATTTTTGTAAGCAAATACACATATATGCATATATATTTATATATCATTTTGCAAATGTTTGTATGTATTGTGAGAATTTTGATTTTTACCCACAATAAAAATAAATTAAAAAAAAAAAAAAAGAAAGAAAGAAAAAAAAAAGCAGTGTAAAAGGAAGGGTAGAGAGAAAGCAAAGAGCACAAGGGCCTGAATAACATGGAAAAAAGTTATTAACAATAAAATAAAACAGGTAACACCACATTCTTAAGTTATCAATAATTTTCTTCTTAACCTGTAAATACTTTGCACCTCAAGTGAAACAGTATCCTATTGGCAAGGCAATAGAGTGTAGTGGTTAAGGACCTCTTGAAGTCAATATTACTCAGTATTACTCTTAGTCACTAATTACTATGTGACCTTGGATAAGATATTTTCTTTCATTCATTCATTGAAAAGTCTGTTTCCACATGGTCCAATGAATCCTGTACCTCCACATAGGGTTATTCTAAGGAGTAAATGAAATAATGCACATAAAACGCTTGGCACAACGCTTGACTCTTTACAAATGCTCAAAAAATGTTGGCTATTATTATTACCTTTAAGTCTAAAGAGTAGGAAAAAGAATACAGTGAATTGAACTGAAAGAAGTCCAGTGTTCTGTTCGAGTTTTGCCTAATTTCTCAATAATTATGGTGTTATCAACTCAGATAATATTTAGCAAATCATTACTGACTCGATTATTCCTCCCAAATGTGTGCTCCTCCCTTCTAAAGGAACTCTCTCCCAGGGAAAAACAATGTCATCTCAGGTATTTGAAAACGTGTGCTTTGGGAACGGTTTTCTACCCCAGAAATGGTGGAACCTGAGACCCATAAATTAGGCACTAGAGTTCCCCGTTCCTATCACTTCATTAGAGGCCTAGGCCTTATTTGGGGGTGAGGACGGGAGGAAAGAGGCCGCACAATCAAACATTTAGATATAAAGCCCCTTTCTGGTAAGACGGCATCAGACATATCTTCTCCGGAAAGATGAGAGCCGAACATTTCCAAAAACGATCCCAGAACCGACAACTTCCCCTGTCAGCTGGAGCCAACCACCCGCAGGCAGGCTAGTGCAGGAGACTCCAGGAGCCCATCATGAGCCCGGCAGGGACAGCAGGGGCCGCAGCTGGGGCAGGGGGTGTGTCCGGATGCTCTTCCCCGGTACCCTGCGGCGGGTCCGGGAGACCGGGGTCCCGCGGGCTCCCCCAGAGGGGCAATGGCGGGGACAGGGGACGGACTACGCGGTGGTCCGGGGATGGGGCAGGGAGGGGAGGGACGCTGAGGTCCTCACCGCGGGCCGAGGGCAGTGGGTAGAGCTTCTCGGCCTTCCGCAGGAAGCGCTGGGCCTTCTCGCGGTTGCCGGCGTTCAGCGCCTGCCGGGCGATCTCAACACACTTCTCCGCCTCATCCCGGTTCCCCTCCATGGCTTGCGCCTTCTTCCGTTTCTTCTGGTAGCGCAGCTAGGAGGGGCGGAAGCCACCAGGCCGGGGGCGGAGGCAGGCGGAGAACAGGGAGGAGCAAGGGGTACCGCGGATGCGGCCCGAACTGACAGGCGGGCTTCACAGCTCCGCCTCCCCACGGCGGCCTCCACGCCCTCTGCGGGCCGCTACGGCGCGGACCGCATCCTTCCCTGCTCCAGACCCAGCTTCCGGGCCTGGGCGTCTGAGCCGATTCGGCTACCCGTGCGCGGCTCCCAGATTTCCGACGGGAGCCGACCAACCCGAGGAGGGAAGGCGGGCGATACCACATGAGCTGCCCGAGTAGGGGACGCGTTCCGCCGATCAGGGCCCTCTTGACCTCTAGCGCGGCTTCCGCAGAAGGAACCCCGCCTTTCGGAGGCCCTGGTAATATGATGGGTGGGAGGAGGCACACATTTTCAGGAAAACTCCCAGGACACGAAGGCGCCACCTCTGAGAGGATTCGGTCAGGTGAGGACCGTACTGTCAGTCCGTCCCCACTGGGAACTCCCTACACAAGTCTTCATAAGCACGTTAAAGCGACGTATGACCCCAGCCCCGGGGCTCATTGTACAGCCTATTTTAACCGCACATCATTTTCCTGGGCTAGATTGCATTACATTGTCAGGCCAATTTTAAAAAGCTGTTTAATTTGTAGTTTACTATTACTCAGATGAAAAAGTTGTTAATCTTTTTTTTTTTTACCGGGAGGTACCGGGGATCCAACCCCAGTCTCTCCATATGGTAGACGGACGCCCAACCTCTTGAGCCACATCCGTCTCCCAAGTTGTTAATCTTATGACCAAAACAAAGCAGGCATTGGCCCTTCCAGAAATATGTAACCATTTCTCCCCTTTCTCATTTTCATGACATTACCTCTCCAAGTATGATACCCTTTGGGAGATAGGTGGGAGGAGTGTCATTGTCCATCCTAGTTTTAAATCTTCTAAGATGAAGAACTTGCCAGAAGCCAAACATTAAAATGATTTCTTACACGTCGACTCAGCCAGGCTAATTACCACAGTCCATACTTTCAAAGGAATCCTTTCCTATAAAAAGGGGATAATACATCTCCCCAAATGTTATTGAGTATTGTAGACTTAAAAAACAGCGCCTTATCTTCAAAGAAAAAACTTCAAGTTCATTTTGTGGAGGTAGCTATATTCAGGACTTCCTATCTGCCCTCTCCCTCCCAAGCCCAAAGTAAATAAATAGTGTACTGGTGAAGTGCTGTCACAAACAGCAAGACCGGGGCCAAACCTTAACCTAAGAAACAACAACAAAAAAATAGTATCATATCCCACTCCACTTCTGCCAGTTTTAAAACTTTACATTTGAGCCATCTGATTGTGGTAATCTAGAGTTAAAAGTTTAATTGCAAGGGAAGAAATGTACTTTGCTATTACTAGATGAGATGCCTATTCACAAGACATGAATTCCCATTACAATCAAGCAAACTAAAAACACAACTAGGTTGGGATATGACCTTTATTGAGCTTATCCACCAGAGTGGAAATAATGTCTGTACAAAACCAAATGTTTGTTACTATAACTTCTGCATCACAATTAAAATCCAAACAGTTTTTTTAAAAACAGTCAACTCAATCAAAACCCACTACTTCAGAATCAATAGCTTCTTTGAAGCCACAGTAACACTTAAATATGGTTAAGACTCAAATGCAGAAATTTGGTTGGTTGGAAAGTTAATTAAACTTCCAACTTGCTCAAATAGAATTACAAAAAGGCAAAATTGTGTTTTTCACAGAGATACAGTCCACTGGAATCACCAACACTGGACAGCTGTTAGAGTATTTAGAGTCCTGAGATAATAAGGAATCCAGGCATCCTTTAGACAGTCTTCTGTTGTCCTTTCTTCCCAATCAGAGATTTGTGGATATGTGGAATAACACCTAGGAGAAGGAAAAGGATTAATTTTACTCTTTAGTATACATATTTTAAGTCACAGTTTACAGTTCAAGTTGAAAGGTCTTTAAAATGTGGAGCTCAAATATATAAAAATTCATTTGGAGTTACATACCATAAATCAAATTTCACAAATATGTAACCATACTGCATCAATAAAAAATGTGTCCACTAAAGGCTAGAAATAACTACAATGAACTTTTTTCCCTGAAGCATTAAAAAATTTTACATACCACCACCAGCAATTGTAGCCTTGATCAGAGAGTCCAACTCTTCATCTCCACGAATAGCAAGTTGCAAGTGACGAGGGGTAATACGTTTTACCTTTAAATCTTTTGATGCATTTCCTGCCAATTCAAGTACCTACAAGGCAGAATCTAATCAATTTCTTTCCAAGATCCAGGGAGCAGAATCAAACCTTCATCAATGTAAATCTACCTAGTTATCGTCTCCGGACTACCTGATTGGCAAGATATACCAAAAACTATAGGGGGCACGCAATTATTTCCAAGAGCAGCAAACTCAAGCTCGACAGGATCCCTTACTGAATACCAGCTCCCTCTAGCGTTCTCAGAGGCTTCTCGCCGCGTTTAGGGCCTGGGAGTTTTCTTGCATCACTTTCCTCCTTCCCTCTCCTCCCCCCATAACCAAAACCTTTTCCAGATTATAGGCGTACACCCGTTTACCTCTGCGGTGAGGTACTCCAGGATGGCTGCGCTGTACACAGCGGCAGTCGCGCCCACACGCCCATGGCTGGTTGTCCTAGATTTCAGGTGTCGATGGATACGGCCCACCGGGAACTTAATTTTAAGAACACACAAACATAAATGCACAAAGGTCTAAGTATCAAAAATGGGAAAATTATACAAGGGCCAAACCAATGATCATGGGCGACGCTGGTGCAGCAACACGCCCCAGCCTCGACACACGTGATCGCCCCCCCCCGATATTTATCATATCGACAACCCGAGTCGCGACCCGCATCGCCTCTGAATAAACAAGACGCCCTTCTAGAGCGGTGGCAAACAAGAAAGGAGGGGCAAAGAAAAACGCCACGACTCTATGACTGCACTAACAACCACTGACCTGCAAGCCGGCTCTCTGCGAGCGGGAAACCGCCTTTGTCTTGGCCTTTCCGGAGTCCTTCCCAGCCTTACCGCCAGCCTGCGGCGCGCACACGCCCGAAAGCGGAGGAGGAACAGAGAATATAGGATTACCAGCGCGGCACGCCCCTCCCCCACCGCCGCGCGTCCCGGGAGCGAGCGCGGCCCCGCCGGGGTCTCCGGCCCGCCGCGCTGCAGAGGCGACCCCGCCCGCCCCCCGCCGCGCGCTCGCCA
>JAKSZT010053768.1:786057-824610 GCA_026826555.1 Tolypeutes matacus
CCTGTGTGTAACGGGTTTTACTCCCGCCGGCAAAAATCCGCGGAGTCGTCAGGCGCCTCTGCTAAGTTTACCATTTCCGAATTCTGCTGAAGCTCAGACAAGCAAGGCAGAGAAAGGGGTAGTCAAACACCAAGCGAAACCCCACCGCCTACTCCTTCGTCGCACCGCGATTCAAACTGCGCTGTCTCCCGCCTTCCCCGCTCCCTTTATACTGCAGAATGTTCCCTCATCCGGGAACTCGGATTGCTCATCGCACCAATGGCTGCCACCCGCCCTCAGGACGCGTCCTTGAGCCCTCAGCCAATGATAAAACGAAGAAAAGGATGGAGGGGCGGGAGCTTCGTAACTCGAGCAGCGATTGGGGCGTGTGAGGCGAGAGGTGGGGGAGGGCGGAGAGACGGGAACCGAGGAGAAGGAGGACACGGCGGCGGGAGGGAAGAAACAGAGCAAGATACGCTGCAGGAACGAAGGGACCGGCAGGTCGCTGTCACGTGTCTGGGGGAGGGGCTGAGGGTTCAGGGGAGGGGCACCCCCCCACCCCAAACCCCCTGCGGAACCTTGGAGACCGCGTGAAGTCTCTTCGGGGCCTAGCTTGCTCTCCTGCTTCGGACCGTTCCCGCCGGCGTAGACCCGCTGGCCTCGCGGCCTTGCTTGGGGACCCGGCGTCCTCCTTCCCGCCCCTCCCCACCCTGGGCAGCTACTCCGGTCTGGCAGGTGGCGCGAACGCGTCTGTGAGAGGAGCCCCGGAGTCGGTCCCGTATCTTCCGCGAGGTACAGACTTCCTGGTTTCTTCCCCCTAGGCGAGTCCCCAGCCACCGACTGATCACGACCCGCTGCTTCCATTGCATTTTCAGCTGTCTTCCATCCCCTCTTTCCTCACCATTTTTGAGTACACCCCCGCCTAGTTCCACGGGAACAAACAGTGGAGCACCATCACCTCACTAGTCTCAAGACCTTTTTGTCTGCCTCACAGGGAGCCTGGAGTGAGGCGCTATTCTTTAATCAAAGCAGAAACCTTCATATTTTTTTGGAGACTACACATGAATGTATTGCATCTATAGCCTGATCCTAAAGTTGATTTAGTGAAACCTTAAAACTACTGTGTGTCAACTTTTTTACACTTACATTTTGCTACATGACAAATGTTCAGTAAATGCCAGTAGTAACTCTAATGTTATTCACAGTTACAGATGGTCCATGTAATCAATTGCAAATGGTGGGCTTAAAAAATAGTACTCTACACAAAGTACTATCATAATGTCAGCTACTTAATCTTCCAGCTAGTAAATTAGTAACACCTGTGTACATCTCCAGCTGCTTGTGAATAGTAGTGATAAATCTTTACAGTGTTGAATAATGTATTACATTTTTTACATACTTGGGTTGGTCCAACTTAAAGAAAAATTCAAAATATATACTCTAAAGTACTTTAGATTGGCTTCCAATTTGAAAGATTTTATAAAATTAGAGGACTTCCCTAATTCCGGGAGATAAATCGTAGAGAAGGGGTTCCCAACAATTTGGACACTAGGGCCCCTTTTTATTATTTCTCTCCCTGGGAACAGAGGAGTTCGTATGTCACCAGTAGTAAGAGTTAATCGTTTCCCCCACTTAATTGATATAATGACAAATCAAAAGCTAAGAAACCTGAGCTCCACTGAGGCTTCACAAAAATATAACTTTATAAGTCAACATTAATACTGTCTCCAGTTTAGAGATTACTCAATGTGATCTTTGCTATGAGAGACCCAACTAAAGGAAATTACTCTTGCATTACTAAATAGTGATTAAGAGATTGAGCTCAGGAGCAGGTAGACTTGAATTCTGCTTTGCTTCCTCCTCCGTAGTGTGATCTTAGTTACCTTTGAAGCCTCTGTGAAACAGTTTGGTAGCACCTAGTTTCATATGTTGTTGAAAGATTAAGGGAAAAGGTATGTAAGGTACACTGTAGTATGTGTTTGGCACACAGTAACTAGCTCTCAGTAAATGATAACTATTATCTTCCACACTGGCTGCTGGGGAGGGATGAAATAAATCTTTTAAAGTATCTTTGATTCCTAAATCTTTTTTTCCTGTCTAGTAGATTATCATCCTTGTATGTGGAATCAGCAAAGTTTGAAAACTACCCAAAGTAAACTCAGCCAAATCATCCAACACAAACTAAAATCTGAAATTGGTTTAACACACTCAACAGTTTTTCTCTTAAGGTGAACAGGACAGTAATAGTTTCTCCACTTTTCTCAACAGTTACATGATTTCCTGCTCTCTTGTCATGGAAAAAAAAGCAGGATACAAAAATGTTAATATTCTTAACGTATCTCTTTATTACTTGTGTTTATATACTAATACTTGTATATAACATGTATAATCAGAGCTTCATAATTCTTTTTCAATGCCATATGGTCCTACAATACTTCCTCTTTTCTTAATGACCTTTTTCTAATTCAACCAGACTTTTTACAACCAATTACCATCTCTTCTCAAACACTAGCAACTAGCAACTGCTGTTGCACTTGATTTTTTATGTAGAGAATTTGAGAGAGCACCCCACACTTTGTAATCTCTAATTTCTCAAATATGTCTTTATTTAAACACCTTTTTTGGGTAAATATGAAGACACTTTCCAGTTATTTCAAGGCTATTAGCCTAGATAGACAATGGCAGAATTCTCATGAGGAAATCCAAACTGAATCTAGATTCTCTACCTAGGGCATCGTGGAAAGAATGTGCCTTCAGGGACTCACTCAGGTTTCAATAACTAAGTTCCAACATGGTATCATGCAAAATATTAACCTAGAATAAAAGTTGGGATTGAGTCTGGCTCAGCCACTCATTATTTATTAAATGGGGATTCAAGTACCAGACAAGCCAAACTCATAAAATTATGAAAGGGTGTCATGAGTTTGAAGAATATATGGAGTGATGAATTAATTTTTGTGCCACCAGGGCTGTAATTCTCTCCAAATTCTTCACATAAATATGATTAAGTTAACAGAAGCCTATGCTGTTTAACTCAGTGTTGATGAAGCTAAGGTCATAGGTTTGAATTCCAAACTGTCCAGCTTTGCACTTTCCAGGATCACAGATTACACACACTAACAGTTCACAAATTCATGGAGTAGGTTTCTGTCTTAGTTTGTCCAAGCTGCCACTGACAAGTACCACACAGCAGTTTGGCTTAAGCAACAGGGATTTATTGTCATGCTTTTGGACACAGAAGTCCAATGTTAAGGTATTGGGAGGACTTGCTTTCTCCCAGAGACTGCTGCATTCCAGCATTCTGTCATATGACGCTCTCTCCTTGTGTCTGCTCCATTGGTTTCCACTGATTTTTGGCTTCTACTGACTTCTGCCTCCTTCCAAATTTCCTTTGCTAATAAGGAATAATGAGTTCATGCCCACAGGACCAAAGTTTAAGACTTGAACATGTCTTTTGTGGGGTACATGATTCAATCTCCAACAGTTACAATAAGGATCAGCCATATCTACTGCCATTTTGGGTAAAACAGTTCAAAGATCTTGGGACCAAACATCTCTTCTAATACAACATTAACTTATTTTTTCCATAGCCAACAGTCCTCAGAATTTTTATAATTTGCTGTTTTAAGATCAAGAATCAAAGATCATTTTCCTCATTATCTTTGCATTACTCTTATTAATCATTAGGTTTTGCTGAGGTGGGTAGGGGGTTTTGGAAAATCTATGTATTAATGTTTTCTCAAATAAGATTTCACTTGCCTATGTTAGTATTTTGTAACTCTTATCTCCCCATCTAAATTATACATCTACAGGCAGTGTCCTCACCACACAATCCTAACATTATAGCAGGAAGATTGTTGTAAACATTCAATACATCTTAACTATTGTATAGTCTTCTTTTATCTGTACATATGGAACTGAGATGGGATGCAATATCCCACATCATTACACATCATACTCTAACCCCTCCCAAGTAATGGAGTACACGTGATGTATTCCAGGTTGGTACTGTCAGCCTGTTAAGTAAAATAGAGCATGGTCATCAAGTTGTACTCCATGCCAAGCAATATGCCAAAAACTAGGAGCTGGGTGACAGGGTATATGTAGGGCTTAAGTCTTTCACTTAATGTAGCTGAGAGGATTAGACAAGGAGGAAAATTTAAACAGTGCTTTAATCATTAGGACCACATTTTTAAAAGACTGTTGCAAAACAAGTACCTGAACCAAAACAAGTACTAGCAAATGAACAGTACCTCTGGTTTAAAGGACAAAGAGAATGGCAGGGTGGAGGTTTTTTTGTTTTTTTAAGGAGGTATGGGAATTAAACCCAGGACTTGGTATGTGGGAGGCAGGCGCTTAGCCATTGAGCTACATCAGCTCCCCTGGAGGTTTGAAGAGTTTATATAATAGTCTAAGGAGAGAGTTTGACTGGATTGGCAAATAGGTGTAAGGAAATAGCAGTTAGAGGGTAGGTGTAGAAGAGATTGCTGTTTCTAACCCTATATCTATTTCCCAATTTCCCTCATTAATATAATTTCCAATTTTTAGCTGAACACATAGTCATCAGAATAAAACTACATTTGGCCATGAGATTAAGTTTTGATTCAAAGAAATAAACAGCAGTGGTGGGTGCAACATCCAGGAAGTTTCCTTAAAGGGCAGTCCTTTTCTTTTTCTTGCTGACAGAGTTAGAGCACCATCTTGGGTCATGAAATGAACTGGAAATATAGACCACATATAAAGGAATAATAATATTGAAAGAGCAAAGGTGTTTTACACCATGGACTATCAAATCTGCCCTGGACCACTCTGGACTTTTATACCTATTTTGTTTGAGTTGCTGTTATTTTGAATTGTCTGTCATTTGCAGCTGAACCCAATCCTAACAATTATAGAAAGTCAACACCTTAAGTCCTTGGAGAAAGCACACTTTACCCTGAGGCACCAAGAAATCAACTAATATTTCTTTAAAGGAAAGAATATGTACATTTGCAAGGTACAGGGCAAATCACAAAAAGGATAATTTTTGTTAGAAGGCTGGTAAAGATGTCACTTATATCTAAGGCCTAATACCTATATAACACCAAATCAAGATAAGGATGTGAAACATCTTGAAGAATCCATAAGATTTAGTGACTGACTGGGTGTGACATTTGGGAAGACATAGGCAGTGGGGATGGGCACTAAGGAAAGGAGATAGGGCTTAAAAGAAAATTCTCAGATATTTATAAATTGGTTACCTGGGATATAAAGTAGCAAAACCATCTGCAGAAATATGGAGGCCAAGAGGTAGATGTGGATGAACAGAGGGAGGAGAGAGAGGTATGTCAGGAAAGTATGAAATATTGACTGTAAATTGACATTAGAGGAATCCAAGTGGAATATTCTGGTAGGTATGTTGGCAAGAGGGGCAGAAGATTATAAAAGGTTCACAGATATATGATAAGGGGTATTCCTAACAAAGAAGTTAGGTGTCAATGCCACAGAGGAGAATAACAAGCGAAAGAAGCGAATACAATTGAAAGGTCTAAGAGCAGCCAAAGAAAAAACCCCAAAGAAATAAAATGTGCCACACTGTGCATAATGATTCCATACTAAACTAGAGAAAACTCCTTGTGGTTATAGCATCTAACAATGATACTCATGAAATTTCTGCATGTGTATTGCTGGCTATGGGTATTAGACATTAATCTGCTTTTGGCCTTTAATATTCCTCTCTGTTTCCCGGAGATGATGTTGCCATAGATTTTGTGACTAAATCTGGTATTATCAAAACCTTCGGTTGTTATATATAAATCGCTTTTGCTCAGCGTTACAAGAGAATGATAACTAAGAAAACCCCATTGGCTACATTTTATAAGTTTGAGATTCACACAACTTTAGAAAGAATCCAAATTCCACCTTAATCCTGATGATAAAAGGAAGGCATCCCTAAAACCTGGCAAGAGTTTAAATCTACACACCATATACTTCACTCCTCACCACAGATTCAGCCCTAGGGCAAAAACAATATAAAAGGTGTGGCCATCACATCCTTTGCTAAAACCCATGACAAGATAAATATAACTCCCCAGCTCTTTCAATGGGGCAAAATTGTTTAGAGAAGAGTCTAAAGGCTTTCCCATATACTTAGACTCTCCCAAGTCTGTTTTTTGGTGTGGAGGATTTTGGAATTGTTAGCCCAACATAACCTAGTGAAAGCTAATTAATACAGCTATCAATACACATACCATATTTTTTGAAAATCATCTTGTTAGATATTGGAACTTCTTTAAGGAGCTTTTCCAGTTTGTTATAGAATTGCCCTTATTGGGACTTAATATTGTCAGGGCCCAGGCAGAAGATGAAAGTGCAGTACTTTTGCTCATAGGAATAGATATATGGTTATCAGATAAAGTTAAAAAAAAAAAAAAAAAAATCAGCAGGTTTAGGATATTTGAGACATGAAATTAAAGAAAATCAACTCTTCCAAAAACATGTCCTAATGATCTTTACATTTATAAGATGGTTTATGGGTGGTCATTGGATTTTCACAGAGTTTCATTGCAACCTAAAAACGTTAGACATGAGCATGACTTTTCTCCATTTTAAAAGATTTAAAAAAATAGAAATAGGGAACATACAATAATGAAAGAAATGTTCTTTCCACAGCATTTGTAATTCTGAATGAAAAACTTCTCAGAACAGGGTCTGATTAACACCTCTGACCATACATACCTGTGCTTTTTCTGTCAAACGAAATACATAAACAATTTATAAGATGTTGATGTCATTCTTTTTAGATAAATACTATGGTCAGTGTCCTGATGTTTCATGAAATAGTCTAATTTCTTCAATAAGTCTCTACTGCTTAGAATCTCAGTAGGAAACAGTCTGAGATGATCTTTCCCTTCATTAATAGATAAGTCCAAAAATTTTAGGCAAGAGCTATCCAAATCATTTCTCATATCTCACGACAGGATATGGAAACTTACATGCTGACTCTTTGTTTAGTGTTCTATTTCCTGTTTTACAACTAAAACATTGTACTCATCTTCTCAAAAAATGAAGCAAATCACTTTTTGTTACAAACTAAGCTGACAATTCAGGAAATTTACAAAATCTTCAGGGATAGGAAGAAGCCTATGAAAATCAGTGTTGTTATATATTATTATAGTGTAGGAGAATTTGTTTCACATCACTGATTTGCAATGTAATAAAACTACTAATTTGGGAGGGGGTATGTAGCTCAGTGGTTGAGTACCTCCTTCCCATATATGAGATCCCGGGTTCAATCCCCAGTACATCCTGAAAAAAAAACAACAACAAAAACCTACTAATTTGAAGAAAGGGCTTGCTCAAATTAATTATATATCACTTGAAAGATATAGTTTTTATATAAATATATATAACTATATAACAAATTTAAATAATTTTACATATAGATATATGTAAACATTGTTAAATATGTTTTATCTTCCACATTGACAAAAATACATTTATGATGACAAAATATAATGATAATAAGTGTTGCTAAGAATAAATTTTAATAGATTTGCTTTAGATTGAAAAAACCAAACATTTGTAGTAGCATTCTTTGAAAATGTATCAAAGCTTAAGAACTTTAAAAATATGTGTTTAAAACTTTTTACCTTTTGCATTCTCTATTAAGTTGGTCTACAAACTTTTTTAAAAGATAGTTTACACTAGTTCAATTGACAATGACTCATTGAAACTTCCAGATGGTTAGAATCTGAATACTGAGGTTCTACACTTGGGTGACTATGGCAATCTTATCTTTGTCTTTTTGTGTGTGTGACTATGGCAATCTTATTGGTCTCAGAGGCTGGGGAATCTGATTTGAAATTGAATTTACAAAGCAAGTACAATATTTTTATTCAGAATGAATATTTTGGAGGTGGGCAAAGTCTCCCTGAGCCACCCTTAGTTGCTGAAACTTTGCTTTGAATCATAGTTAAGGTAAAAATACAGACATTTATAAGATTGCACTTATTGTAAGCTCCTTTACTCCATTTGCTTCACACATTTCCAAAGGCTATTTTGCAAGAAGGACAAAGCACCTCTACACTTACATGATCTCTATATGGATTATGGATTTGAATATAAACATTGGGGTAAATATACTGAAGAATATGAAGCAAGTAAGCAGAGCCCTGAATGGCCAAGAATAGCTCACTGTTCACCGAACCCATTTCTTCTTGAGCATTCCACCAGAACTCCTGCTCTCTGTGGAGTGAGTTGCTACAACACTGCGTCTGGGAACACAGGTTCAGGGCACAACAGAAACTTTCAGCAAGTAATATATTTAATTACTTGCACAGTTTTAAAGAATCCAGAAAGCGCAGATAATCTTTTTGTTAACTTATACAGCACAGGGAGTCCAAAAGATCAGGGGAAGAAGTCCCATCATGGTCTGTCTCCTAGGGTGGCCAAATCTACTATTTTCTTTCTTTCTTTTTTTTTTTTTTTTAAAGATTTTATTTATTTATTCATTCATCCCCCCCTTGCTGCTTGTGCTCGCTGGGTCAGCCAACCACGTCGCGCGGGCGGGCCTGCCCCCACCAGGAGGCCCCGGGAACCGAACTCGGGGCCTCCCATATGGTAAACGGGAGCCCCACTGATTAAGCCACAGCCGCTTCCCCAAATCTACTCTTTTCTAATGGTTCTGTTAGAATCTTTTAAATTCTGATAGAATAGGGTCTGACTTGATAGAATATATGTAATAATTCTATAGTATTAAACAATTCTATTAGTATCTATAGATATTTATTAGATTATTATAAAGGACCAAGAAATATACAGTTTCTGTATGTGAGGAAATAATACAAATGTCAATACTATAGTGCATAATCAGTTTCTCTAATTATTCTATTACTGCATTTGGCTTTGTTTTTGCTATCTTCAGTGGGTTCTTTAGTATGGGAAATAGCAGTCATCTCTTTTCAAGTCATAAACTCTATCAGCTGATAAGTTGTAAATAAGCCAGGTGAGTAAGCTATAAATCCTCAGTTCCTTCAGAGTAAAACAATACTAATATTACACATATATGTAATGACTTTTAACAAATCAGCCCTAATATTTGTGGAGACTCATAAACTATATGTCTGAGTATTTACATGTCAAATTGTTAACATATTGTTAAATAAAATGTTTTATCCTACTACATTGACAAAAATACATTTCTAAGGACAAAATGTGAAGAGCTATGATATCTTTATATGACTACAAGTTAGAAAATGTAAAGGATGACTGAATTTTTTTTTTTAAAGAAGTTTTAGATAACATAAATGTTACATTAAAAAAAATAGGGGATTTCCACATACCCCCCTCCCCCTCCCACATTTTCTCCCATTAACAACATCTTTCATTAGTGTCGCACATTTGTTACAATTGACAAACACATGTTGAAGCTTTGCTACTAAGCAGTCTATAGTTTACATTATGGTTTACACTTTGCAATTTGATAGGTTTTGACAAAATCTGTATAATGGCTTGTATCTATCATTGCAATATCATGCAGAATAATTCAAATGTTCCAAAAATGCCCCATGTTACACCTATTCTTCCCTCTTCCTCCCCTCAGAACCTTTGGTAACCACTATCTTTATATCAATGTTACAAGTTCTTCCATTACTATAATAATAATAAGTCTAGGTGCGGATGTGGCTCAAATGGTTGGGCATCTGTTTCCCATATGGAGGGACCTGGGTTCCATCCCTGGGACCTCCCGGTAAATTAAAGAAAAATATTGAAGGTGCGAGGGCGGGCTGTCAGGCCTCGCGAGCAGGTGAGCCCCCAGGCCCCACCGAACCATGCAGCAAGATGATGATGAAAAACCAGGAACTGAGGTGGTGCAGGTGGCAGAACGCCTCTCTCCCATATCAGAGGATCCTAAGATCAAATCCTGGTGAAGACAGGAGGAGAAGGATGAGAGGAGAGGGCAGGAAACAGACACAGAGAGTTGCCCAGCGAATGGACACAAAAACAGCAAAAACGGGGGTGGTGGTGGTGGTAAAAAATGGCTAAAAAAAATCTTAAATAAATAAGTCTACTTTAGTCCATAGTTGCATTCCAACTATGTTTGCTCATTCCTTAGTCTTGAGGATTTGGGGATGGTGATGCCCACTCTGCTTCCGATTGAGAGAGGGCTTAGATCCCATGGAGCAGATGGATGGAACTGTCTTATTTGCAATTGTAGATACTCTTTGTTTTTTTGGGATGGGCATTGTCCATCATCATCTTTTTGTTAGTTGTCCTGGGTGAGTCTGATGAACTGGATAGTAAGTGTTGGTTGCAACTCTGCTGAGATTCAGGGCTCAGCCAGCATATGAACAGACTGAAGATTTATCTCTGGGACATATTTAATGGGTATAGAACTAATTATAGGTTCAAATTAAAGGGGCAGAAGAACCATGTGTAGGAAAATTATAAATGAGTCTAACTCTGATATATTGGGGGGGAATAGGTTATCATATATTCCAAGGTAAGGCCCATCAATGCGGTTCTAATTTCCTGGGGTTGTTTGCCTTGTCTATAGTGTCCAGATGTCTCTAGAGCCCTCAGGAGCACCCCTGCTTGAGGCACTATTTACTGTGGTAGCAGTGAGATCCTTCTGAGACATGCATAAACATAACTTCTGGAATGACCTCCTGACTCATTTTGAGACCTCTTAGCCATAAAACTCATTTGTATGTAATCTTTCCCCCTTTTGGCCTAAGTCCTTTTTCAAATGCATTGCTAGTTGGTGCTTGGTAATAATCTCTCAGTGCCAGGGAGGCTCATGCCCGGGAGTCATGTCCCATGCCAAACTCAGTTTATATGCTGAGTTTGGCTTAGAGAGAGGCCACATTTGAGTAACAAGGTGGCTTTCAGGAGGTAACTCTTAAGCGATATATATTACTAGCCTTAGTTTCAATTTCACAAGAACAAGTTTCATAAGTACAAGCATCAATATCAAGGGCCTGGCATATTGGTCTGTCCTCCTTCACTAGGCACTGCCCATGTACTCTTGAGATTCTTGCCACTCTATTAGAGAATATAGCAGAACTCCTTACGACGGGAATTCAATATTCCACCGGTTATTGTGTGGGTCTCCACAAACCGAGACAACACCCCAAACCACATGAACACATAATCCATAGAGGCATGCCTCAGATGCACCCCTCCCCACACATCCCACAAGCAACAACAACCCACACCAGTAATCCTCCCCTGCCACAGTTGCAACCCTTCTGCAATCCAAAACCTCCCCATAAACAAAGCCAATAATAATAATAAAATAAAAAATAAAAATTTTTTTTGCACGGTGCCTTTCATCACCATAAGATCTGTTATCTTTTATGTATATTGACATTTTCTTCTGTATGTTCTCCTAGTGTATTAGCCAAAAAGGTGCTAATGCAAAATACCAGAAATTTGTTGGCTTTTATAAAGGGTATTTATTTGGGGTAAAAGCTCACAGTTACAAGGCCCTAAAGAATCCAACTCAAGGCTGCTTTGCCACCAAAGTCTGTTGCCATGTTTTGAAGCAGGATGGTGGGCAATCTCTGCCTGGTCTCTCCTTCCTTCTTCCTCTTAAGGCTCCATGGGCCCAGCTTCTTCCTATCTCAGTTGTAGGCTGGCATAGGGCTCATCTTTCAAGGCTTCCTATATCGGTTTGGTATAGGACTCATTTCTTTCCAGGCCTATCAGCTGCTCAGCTGCAAACTATCTAGCCAATGGCTCATCTCTCTTCCCAGGGCTGCAGGATCAAAGTTCTCTCCTCTGTGGTGTCTATGGCACTCTCTCTTCCTTTGTGTCTTCTTGAGTGGGTGTCTGTTTATATTAGCCCACCAAGGTGGCAGGGACTCAACCCTGAGTCACACCCTACCGACATGGTTGAATCAAAGCCCTAATCTTTTATCAAGTAAACTTAAAACTTTTGAATTTAATATAGTCAAAGGGTATCACACCCAGAGGAACAGACCAGTTTACAAACATAATTTTTCTCTTTTGGGGGGATTCATAAATAATATCAAACTGCCATACCCAGTGTCTTGTTTTTTTTTTTTTTCCACATTATTTAAGGATGACTGATTTTAATTATTGTTGCTTCATCTGAACCTTTCATTAATGAACCAGTGGTGTTTGGATGGTGTAGCAGTTTGATATTATTTATGAATCCTAAAAAGAAATATAGATTATATTTGTAAACTGGTTGGTTCCTCTGGCATGATAACCCTTTGATTGTATTAGATTCAGCTGAGACATCTGATTAAATTATGTTAAGATTAGGGCTCTGATCCAACCACATCATTAGAGTACTACTCAGCATCCCAGCCCCTTTGGGGATAAAACAGACAGTCACATGGAAGTAAATATATGGAGAAGGAGAACACAGAAGCAGATATGCAGGAAGAGAGAGTCCTCCATTGACATGGCCCTAGGAAGAGAGATGAACCTGATAATCTACAGCTGACTTTGTGGATAGACCAGCAGAGCAGCTGAGCCCAGAAAGAAACAAGCCTCAGGGAGAGAGATGAGACTTATGCCAGCCTACAGCTGAGATCAGAAGAAGCTAGGACCATGGAGCCTTAAGAGGAAGGAGTAAGGCTGAATGAACCCTCACAGACATCGCCTGCCATCCTGCTTCAACACATGGCAACAGACTGGTGAGGAAGTAACTTTGAGTTGGACTCTTTAGGGTGTGGTAACTGTAAGCTTCTACCCCCAAATAAATACCCTTTATAAAAGCCAACAGAGTTCTCATACTTTGCATCAGCACCCCTTTGGCTGACTAATATATATGGTATAAAGTAAAGGTACATGTAATTAATGAATTAATATATGTATATTCCATAAGAATTATTTTTCTTGCTTTCATTTTAGAAAAATCACTAATTATATTATGATCAAGATTTTCATGTAATTTCTGTTTTGACAGTATACCAAATCAGACATTTCTTGATTCATAAAGCTTTTAGATAGTTTTTTAAAATTGATTTTAAATACTTTTACTGCTGAGGCAGTAACATCTGGAATAGTTAATAGAATTCTTATAGCAATACTTAGATTTGATAATGAATCGTGAGTTTTATGTATCATGTTTAAGCATTGTAATGAGTTTACATATGATAAATTATTGTTATCCCATAAGATTTTACAAAATATTAAAGCTTTAATTGCTATCATTTTAGTGCAATTTGCACCGTCTCTTTAAGCAAGATCTAAATCTGTACATAATGTATTGATATACAATTTACTGATGCATTATCTAGACTTACATATTCAAATTTAATATAAATTCTTTAATATTGAAAATTTTCTAAGTCACCATATCCAACTGCGGTGACTACCATGCTAAATTATGAGTATATCTGAAACCACTACTGGAATACAAAAAAAGTAGACATTCAACACTATTGGGAAACAATATTTTGTATGCTTTGTTATATAAGAAACTATTGCATTACCCTGGATTCAATAACAAGTACCTATTTCTAAACAAAGAAGTATATTTTTAGGGCACGAGTATTGAAGCCAAATCTCTCTTTTTTTGTTAGCTTTATTATGAAAGGAGAACATGCAGATATTTTTAAATATCACAGATATTTGAGATAATGAGTTGAAAATACACCAATAAGGTTATTAAAGTTGTCATAAATGATTGATATTAATTTTTAATTGTGACAATTTTTAGAACAATTTTACCAAAAATATGCATAATAGTGCTAAATTTCTACCACTCAAAAAATATATTCAACAACTATTTTCAATGCAAGTGAAATTCATGAATCATTAGAAAAGCAAATTTTTGATTTAATGAAAAATGGTTTGTAGAATATTAAGGAATAATTAATATTCAAAAAGTAACATTAATCTACAATTATGTAGCAAGATCTTAATGTAAGCAAGATATGGATGATTTTTAAATGAACAATATATAAAAATGTGAAGTGTGGCAATATATTTTACTTTTATAAACATGTGAGATGTATTTTATTCCTTTATTGATATATATTCATAGACTTACTTTTGGAATTTTTTTAAAAATAAGAATTGGGTTGAAGGAACTGAGTTCTGTGGATCCTTAACATACTTAGAACTAAACTTAGTGAAATTAAATAGCTTTTGAGTTTTTGATGACCAAAGAGCCATCAGTTTACAAAACAAACATTTGTTCGTCTTTTGAAACAGTGGAAAAACAGCTGAGTTTGTTTTGGGGATTGGATAGGATAAAAGTGCCTGGACAGGACTTTTTAAGGTGATGCTTCTGAACTACCTATTGTCTGTAATTTTATTTTTTTGAAGTTGAAATAAAGTTATTTTTAAAAAATTTACAGAGCAAAAATAGAATCTATCCCTGAACAACCAACTTTACTCAGTAATTTAATGAATATTTATTGAGTACTTATAATATGCCAGCCACTGTTCTAAATGCTGGTTTATAACAATGAACAGAAAACAAACAGGTCTGGCTTCAAGGAATTTAACATTTTAGTAATGGGGTGGAGTGGGGATGGGGCATGGACAGTGAACAAGTAAGTAAATTATATGGAATATATAAGATAAGTACTATGAGGGAAATGAATGTGACTAGGGAAATGGGAAGTCCTACAAGGGAAATGGGAAGTCCTAGGAGGAGGTTCCAGTTTTAAAGGATTGTCAAAGAAGACCTCACTGAGAAGGAGACATTGAGTCATGAAAGAGGTAAGTTATTAAAAATATATATACATACACATTTTTAATAAAATAATGTCAAAGTTAAAGGAAAGTTGTCAGCACAATACAAAAACTTATTTTTCCCCTAAGCCATTAGACATTGGGTAGCTGACCTGATATCCATCACCCCCAAATACTTTAGGGAGATATTTTCAAAAACAAAAACATTTTCCTACATAACCAGAGTTTAGCATCAAAGTCAAGAAATTTTCATTCCTACATTACCACCATCAAATCCACAGACCTCAATCAAGTTTCTTCATTTGTCCCAATAATGTCATTTATAATGAAGGATCCAAGTTCAGAATCATGCATTGTATTTAGTTATCGTGTCTTTTACTATCTCCATCAGTCTGGCTCAATTCTTGAACATTTCTTTGAATATCTTGACCTTGACATTTTTTTTTTCTAACAAATCAATTTTATTGATACACATTAATAAAGCATACAATTCATACAAAGTGTACACTCAATGGTATTTGGTATTATCACATAGTTATGCATTCATCACTACAATCATTATTAGAATTTTTGATTATTTGAATAATAAAAAACAAAAAACAAACAAGCAAACAAAATTCCTCACCTTAGTGGGATGCCAATTCCCACATCTACTACCAATGTGTGATGCATATAGTTGTACTACCTCCTTACCAATACTTGATATTGTCTATTGTTTTTATTTTAGCCATTCTTACTGAGCCAGGGTACACAACAGAGGTTTTTTTTGTTTGTTTGTTTTCCCAATGAATAAACCTTTATTTATTTTTTTAACATTTTTAAACTTTATTTTGTACATTTAATAATTGAAAAATAAACAATGAAAAACTAAAAAGTAAACACATGAATAAATATATACATTTCTCAATTAAATGTAAAGGATACATATAAATTTTTTTTTTTAATCAAACAATATATTACACAATATATTTGGTTCATAGTAATACATTCATACAGTATTTGTCCTTTTGTGTCTGGCTTGCTTCACTCAACATAATGTCCTCCAGGTTCATCCATGTTGCCATATGCTTTATGACTTCATTTCTTCTTTTTTTTTTTTTACCCGGAGGTCCCGGGGATCGAACCCGGGTCCCTCCATATGGGAGACGGATGCCCAACCATTTGAGCCACATCCTTCCCCCCATTTCTTTTTACAGCTGCATAATATTCCATCGTGTGAATAGACCACAGTTTGTTTATCCATTCATCTGTTGATGGACACCTGGGTTGTTTCCAACTTTGGGCAATGATGAATAATGTGGCTATAAACATCGGTGTGCAGATGTTTGTTCGTGTCACTGCTCTCAGTTCTGGTTATATACCCAGTAGTGGTATTTCAGGGTCACGTGGCAAGTCTATATTCAACTTCTTTAGGAACTGCCAAACAGTCCTCTATAGTGGTTGTACCATCCTGCATTCCCACCAACAGTGAAGAAGTGTTCCTATCTCTCCACATCCTCCCCAACACTTGTAGTTCTCTGTCTTTTTAATAGTGGCCATTCTGATAGGTGTGAAATGATATCTCATTGTAGTTTTGATTTGCATTTCCCTAATCATGAGTGATGTGGAGCATTTCTTCATGTGTTTTTTTGCCATTTGTATTTCTTCTTCAAAGAAATGTCTATTCAAGTCTTTGGCCCATTTTTTAATTGGGTCATTTGTCTTTTTATTGTTGAGTTGTAACATCTCTTTATATATCCTGGATATTAAACCCTTATCAGATATGTGATTTCCAAATATTTTTTCCCATTGAGTTGGCTGCCTTTTCACCCTTCTGACAAAGTCCTGTGAGGTGCAAAAGTGTTTAATTTTGAGGAGGTCGACATTTTTTAAGATTATGGGCTACTGATTTTATAAATTCTCTCAATGTAAATTTGTCTAATGTTTTTTCATGATTACATTGAGAATTTGCACCTTTGGCAGGGATATCACAAAAATGATGCTCTGTTCCTTTCATTGCATCCTATTGGGTGGCTCATGATTTCAGTTTGTCTCATTATTGGTGACATTAACTTGGATCAGTTGATTAAGGTGTAGCTGCCAGGTTTATCCACCGTGAAGTTATTCCTTTTCCTTTTGTATTTAATGTGTTTTGTGGGGAGGTACTTTGAAACTTTGTTCCTCATCCTATTTGTCTCAGTTTGCCAGGCTACTATGACAAATACTACACAAACATAAACAACAGGAATTTATTGTCTCACAGTTTCCGAGGATAGAAGACTTGCTTCCTTGTGTATTCAGTAGCGTTCTGGTGCTGGCTTACTGCAATCTTTGGCTTTCCTAGGCTTGCATCTCTGCTCATCACATGATGATGTCTTCTCCTTTCTCTTCTAATTCCCACTGACCTCCTGCTTCTGGCTTCTCCCTGTGACCTTCATTTTATAAGGCTTCCATTAATCTGAACTAAGGCCCACCAGCATTAAATTGAGCCACAGCTTAACTAAAAATAACATATTCAAGAGGAATTCATTGTGAACTATGGATTCACACCCTTAGGAATGCGTGTTATGATCAAGAACATGTTTTTTTTCTGGTGTACATAACTCAACCTAGCACACTATTTCCCATCAGACTTTCTTTTTATCATTTATTTATATCATATATTTATACACTTAAGATATATGACATATTTTAATATATAGAATTGCAAGAAATATATGAATATATTAATATATTCCTATTTTATTCAGTGTATTATAATTTTTTACAACCATTTCTTACTGTCATGCTTAATTTTCCCAAATTTGGCCAGTAAGAGCCCTTTCCGACTGTCACCTGTATCCCTTTGACATGTCCCTATCATTCTTGAGCATTTTCTTGCTTTTAGGCACAAGATGTCCCAGGCTCATCTTGTACTTTGTCAATCCTATCCCTGAAATCAGTCATTTCTTCAAGGAACCCTTGTTCCTTTTAGTGGAAACTGGTATTTAGAAGCCATGATCTGGTTGCTTGATGTGTTCATTGCTATTGGGGAAAGTGGTTACTGACCCCAGGCCCTATCAATGATCAGACCAAGGAAATATATCTATATATGTGTACACTAACATACTGACACACATATATAAATACATATACACACATTTCTATCTGCATTAATTTCTACTTCTATCTATATGTATTGAAATCCACAAGCTCATACTAATCTTCAATTCCAATCCAACACTACAGAATTCATTCTAGTTTTCTCCCTTTCATGTTTACTTGATCAGTCTGCTGCTGCCCCTTCCCCACACAGAAGCTTCCCCCACCCCCTTATGTTCTGACTTGCTGCACTGTTCCAGCTCCCCACCTTGCTTCCCTCCTTCACTGCATTATCACCTTCCTCACTTAGGCTCTGATAAACCACTGCAGGCCAGTCTCCTACATGGCAGCCCTTCTCACCTTGCTTGGACTCCAATATCCTTCACTGGACCTTTCTTCACATGGGTGACCTCTTTATCACTGCTTGAACTCTGACACTCCAAGCCAGGCCTTCTTCCCACATGGACTCTCCTCAACCCACTCCAGTTCCTCCACACATGGACACCCTCTTCAGCTTCTTATTCCCTGCATGAGCTGCTTCCCCAATGAGATGCCCTCCATACCCTTCTCAGACTCTGTCACCCTGTGCCACACCTCTGTTCCTCATGCCTCTCCGGCCCTGACACCTGGCAGCAGGTTGTTCTCACCCCTCTTGGACTTCAAGTTCCCAAGATAAGCCTCCCCTGTGTGTGGAGGCCTTCCTCTTGGTTTCTGACTCTACTCCAGACCACTCTTCCTGCATGGGTGCCTTATTCTGCATGAGCTCCCTTAATGTGGATTCCTAACCTTGCTATGCTCCATCTAATGTCTTAAGGACTGAATTGTTCAGGAAGGGGAAGGGGGTGGAAGAGAAAGGGCAGGGTGAAGAAAAGAGGATAGGGAAGAAAAAGTTGAATAATTATTCCTTAATAAACAAAAATTATACATATATGCCACATATATGCCAATCTGGAATTGGCAATCCCTTAATTTGAGACAGACTCCAACGTTTAAGTCTCTGAGGAAAATATTTGCTATGAACCTCAATCTCTGCTCTATATAGAAGAAAGGAATCACCCTCAGCCTACAAGGACTAACAGTTTCATTTAAAATCAAGCCTTGGAACAAATCTGAAGCACTGAAACATTGAAACAATATATGATAACAAGGAAAGGATATGATATCAAAAGTGTAGACACAAACCACCAAAAAATATTGGCAGAGTTTCAACTAAGACATGACAGATTCACTGTCAATAAAGTTTTTTGTATTTCAATAGCCCCTTAGGATTTCCTTATACAATAGCACAGTAATGTCCCTAATGCTGAATGAGTCATCTATAAAAGGCAAAGTTAGGCTCCATTTACTTTGTTTTTTACAGGCAGAGAAATGTAAAATGCAAGTGTTAGGATAGATTTTAAAAAATAACTGACAATTATTTAGTGCTTACATTTACATGTGGAAAAACTCCATTTCATTTATATAACAACATTAATGTTATGTGTGTAAAGTGCTGTTTTTATATGAGAGTCAAACCACATCTAAAGTCCTACCATGGCATAGCCTCCAGCCAGTTGCTGGACCTCAGTATAGTCAATGTACTTTTTTGAACCTTCAATTTCCTCACCTATAAAATAAGGGAGTTGGTCTAAATTAACGCAAAGATAATTGGCGACCCTAAAGTTCTATGTGTTATGAATATGGCCTCTTTATCTTCCAAAAAGAGCTTAAAATATGTGTAAGTCTGTAAAGAAGAAAATGTTTTATACTGGGGGTTGCCCAGCAGGGCCAAAACGGACTGATTAGAAATGAAATGTTCATTCACAAGACACCCACACAAGTCTAAGAATAAGGTACGGTTTTCACTCAACTGTTAGAAAATTTGAATAATGGAGCATGGGGGTCCATAACAAACTAATTTACCATTTGAGATCAGTTTTTGGATTTCCCAGAAGGCCCATTAAGAAGGCTCTCTAGACTAGGAATCAGAAGAATTGTAACTAACGATTGCTTTGTAAAGTGCTTCCACCATCAGTATCTCTAAACCCAATTTCTCCCTTCTTGTCAAAGTCCATTTCCTCAGCCTGGCTGTTCAAGAAAAAAGCTTTGAGGTCTTTGAGTAGGTATATTTTTCCCTGACCCAGACATAATATTTCCACAATTGGGACGTTGAACCAGGGAATACTGAAACTGTTTTTAGATATAAATGGAAGTTGAAAAAAGAAAGACAAGAGATCCCAAGAGGAAGAACCATATGTAACAAGTCATATGCAAGCCCAGATTACTGGGTGCAGATAAGTTGAAAAAATTGAAAAGAGGGGAGAAGGGAGATGAGCATGACAAAGCAGAGACACATACATTATCTCAATTTACTTTCACAGTTACTGTGCGGTAATGTCATATTACCAACTGGATTTTACAAATTAAGAAATATTCTCTGAGTTAAATGACTGATTTCTCAAAGGTCACATGGCTAATGACTAGTATGGTTATATCTTAAATCTCTGAACTTTAAATTCATTCTTTCTAAAACTATACTGTTCTGATAGTACCGGCTCTGCCATTAATTAGTGTTGGGGATTGAATCATGTTCGCTACAGAAAGTATGTCCAGGTTCCCACCCCCATCCTGCAGGTGTGAAACCATTTATAAATAGGACCCTTGACGATATTATTAGTTACGGTGTTCTTAAGCTGAACCAGGGTGGGCCTTAAACCAATATGGCCAAAGTACTTATAAGCAAAGAAAATTGGACACACTGGAGAGAAGCCAGTAGGAAGAGCAAGAAACTAGAAGTCAATGGAGCCCAGAGGAGAAAGGAGACGCCACGTGACAGAAAAGCCAAGGATCAACAATCGCTGGCAACCAGCCCCAGAATGCTACAGTCTGCAAGGAAGAAGCACTGCCTTGTTGATGCCTCAATTTTGGACTAGCTTCAAAACTGTGAGCCAATAAATTCCTGTTAAGCCAAACCATAGCAAGGTATTTGTTTTAGCAGTCAAGAACTAAAACAGCCTTGTGACTCTGGGAAAGTCAGTTAATTTGAGTGTCAGTTACAAAGTCTGCAAAGTGGGATAAAAATACAAGCCTTATCAGGTATTATAGGGCTGTTTTAATACTACCTAAATAAATAGCTTACTCTTATTATGTTTTATAGTTTATAAAATGATGTTGCTATATAATTGCATCTAATTTAATTCTTAGAGAAGTGATGTAAGAATCAAATGAGAATGTATGTGAAAGCAGTTGTACTTTAATGTTCTCATGCCTCTACTTTCATATGCTCCTTCACATCTCTGAAACTGTTGACATTCTTGAAATTTTATTTAAGGTTTAAAGTTTCTCCAGTGAGGAGTTTTCAGACAGAAACCATAGCCTCTGGTAATACTTAAAATGAACAAAAGGCACAATTTATAACTTGTAAAGTCCAAATTCTTCAGACAGGTTTTCAGTGCCATTAATAATCTGTCCACCACAACTTATACATATTAAAACCCAACTTTATAATTCCCAGGCCAAAGTGACTTCTTTCTTCATGTAGCTTACTTAAGGGTTCTAAAAAATACCCTGTGGTATATGCTTGTGTGTTGGCACATGTAATTTCCCCTGCCTGGAATAACTTCCTGTATTGCTTCCAGGTATAGCTCAGCGCTCACCTCTGCATGACTGGTAACTACACTGGTCTACGTTAATGGTTTTAGTTCTGTAATTTCTATTAGTTCTTGTCTACAGCAGGGGTTGACAAACTATGATCCACAGCCTGATTTGTAAATCAAGTTTTATTGGAACTCAGCCTATGGCTGCTTTCATGCTGTAATGGCAGATTTGAGGAGTTGCAACAGAGACTGTTATTCAAAATCTCAAATATTTACTATCTGACCCTTTTATAGAAAGTGTTTGCCATCCACTGGTCTATAGCAAATTTACTTCTCACCCATCACGACATTAAAGAACCTGGATTTGGCATAATGGAAAACTTTTTTTCAATTTATAAATATGAGTCATTTTCAACTTAATGAAAGTTTTACCTTGACAGACATAATCTAAGCACACTAAACAAATGCCAGCCAAAATTAATAGTTAGGCTGACTACTGCACAAGTTTATTTTAGTTATTAAATATATATATACACTTTTTTAACAACAACAAAAATTTTATTGAAATGTATCATACATGAACATATATAAACAATAAATGTATAGTAAAAGTTGTGAACTTACAAAGCAAACATGCATATCATCATATATATATATACATTTTCATTTCATATTTTCTAATTCTATACTTCAGAAAGCCCTCTGATTTAGGCAGCCATCATTTGCCTATATGTACTTGAGGCATATATTAATGAAAAAGGAATGTTTTTGTGGGTGGGCAATAGTATGTAAAGATCATCATTGCTTATCATGACATTCCCTCATTTAAATAAATAAAACAAATTTAGAAATAATATATTTCCTTTATAACACTATAAAGTTTTGAGTCTTTGAAAAAGTAAAACCGTAATTAAGTTCAAATATAACATGCAGTGTATAATTATAAAGTGACACCTTAATTTTTTGAACTTTATTATGCTTCAAACATTTCTCTAATCACTTCAAATTTATTTTAATAAACACTAGCTATTTTTTAAATTGTATTTTAAATCAGAAGTAATAATCTTACAAATCTCTACATAAAATGTTACCAAACAAAAACAAACAAAAATTTCAAGCTTTCTTGCACAATTCTAAGAAGAATATACTTAAGAGCTGGCACAGTTAGCATAAGCTTAAGAAATGTAAGCATCTCCTGATTGCAAAAACAGGAAATATTTTCATGAAAAAAATCAAGGATTGAAGGAAGGAGAAAATTTTCCAAACAGTAGTCAGAACTTTCTCAAAATTCGTACCATTTGTGAAAATACATCATTAGATAAACACTCCTGCGATAATTACAAAATAGAGGTAAGAGGGAAAAAAAAAACTTCTAATGTGTTAGGGCTTGTCATTGTTATTCCTCTTTCTTTTCTTTTCTTTTTTTTTTTTTAAGATTTTATTTATTTATTCATCTATCCCCCCCTTGCTGCCCGTGCTCGCTGGGTCAGCCAACCACGCCGTGCGGGCGGGCCTGCCCTCACCAGGAGGCCCCGGGAACCGAACCCAGGGCCCCCCATATGGCAAACAGGAGCCCTACTGATTGAGCCACAGCCGCTTCCCTGTTATCCCTCTTTCAATCTTCTGGATACATCAGTTTACATAGCAACTAAACATGTGATTCTAGTCAACTGCACAATTAACTATACCTTTATGTCATGATGTAATTCAAACTAATGTTGAAATCTCATCAGTTAAGTCATCAATAGTGTAAACAAGAAGTTGAATGCCTGCTTTTTTCCTTCATTCGGTGATGGCTGTTATTGGAGGATGACATCCACATCTGCCCAGGCTTCTCGGTCAGTAACCTGTATGGACATATGCCATGGGACGATGTCATCCTTCATGCCATGGAGCAATCTTACTGAGCAGTTCACAGAAATAAGGCTATGTAACAAGCAGTGATGTTCAGCATATTTAATGAAACTGTAGTGGATGTGACAAGCTCCTTCTTCAATGTATTTCAACGACATTACCCACCTGCCTTTCACCTCTATTTCCTTTTTTATCTCAACAGAAAGCTGATTAAACCATGTCACCAGATCATATGCAGCTACAGCTACACCAACAAAGAGCAACAACATTTTGTGGCTGTGTAATTGCAGCATGAAGCATAAGTCGTCCACCCAGGCTAGATCCTGCTAACATAATATCTGTGGTCCTATAGTTAAGTCATCAATTATAGAAAGAACATCTTTTCTCCATTTGCCCACTGTGTATTTATTTATTTATTATTTATTTACTTATTTATTTTTAATCTGGATTTGACTTTAATTTCAGTGTTACATGTTAAGAATAAGCAAGTAATTTCTTTTTTTGTCAAATATGGTTAGGAATTTTTTTTTGTTCTTTTTTACTTTTTAAAATCAATTTTATTGATACATATTCATAAAGCATACCATCCATCCAAAGTATACAATCAATGGTATTTGGTATAATCACAGACTTGTGCATTCATCACTTCAATCAATACAACAGCATTTTCATTACTCCAATAATAATAATAATAAACAAAAAACAAACCAAAAAATGCTACCCCTTAATAATCACCTCTCAAGCTCTCTGTCTTTACTCTGCCATACATAGCTGCTATTCTGTTTCCATTTCTCTAATTGATCTGTATTTATATATTTTTTGTTTTTCTGTTTTTATTTATTAAGCAGTTTTATTGAAATATATTCACATACCATACCCTATCCAAAGTATATAATCAATGGCTTTTAGTATAATCACAATGTTGTGCATTCATCACAATAAAAAATTTTAGAGCCATTTCACTAACCCAAAAAGAAAAACTCCACACCCCCAGCCTGCTTTCCCAAGCCCTACATTTATTATTTTATTTTATTTTATTTATTTATTTTATTTCTTTATCCTCCTTCCCCCACCACCAACACTTGTACTCGCTGTCTGCTCTCTGTGTCCTTTCATTTCATGTTCTTCTGTATCTGCTTGTCTTCTCTTCAAGGAGGCAGTGGGAACCGATCCCAGGACCTAACGACATGGGATCACTTGAGTCACCCTAGCTCGCTGGTTTTTGTTGTCTCTCACTGTCTCTGTTCTGTGTCTCTTTTTTGTTGCGTCATCTTGTTGCACCAGCTCTCCATGGGGGCCAGTTTGCTTTCACCAGGAGGCACCAGGAACCGAAACCGGGATTCTCCATATGGTGGACGGGAGCCCAATCACTTGAGCCACACCTGCTTCCCATAACCATTAATCTAATTTCATTTTATAAATTGATTTATATTTACATTTTATTTAAATTGAATCATACAATATGTTACACAATATATTTGGTTCATAGGAGGTCAATCATACGGTATTTGTCCTTTTTGTCTGGCTTGCTTCACACAACATAATGTCCTCCAGGTTCATCCATGTTGTCATATGCTTTATGACTTCATTTCTTCTTACAATTGCATAATATTCCATTGTGTGAATACACCACAATTTGTTTATCCATTCATCAATTGAATAACACAACTATGAACACTGGTATGCAGATGTCTGTTCGTGTCACTGCTTTCAGTTCTTCTGTGTATATACCAGTAGTGGTATTGCTGGGTCACATGGCAAATCTATATTCAACTTCTTTAGGAACTGCCAAACAGTCCTCCACAGTGGCTATACCATTCTATATTCCCACCAACAATGAATAAGCATTCCTATCTCTCCACATCCTCTCAAACATTTGTAGTTCTCTGTCTTTTTAATAGTGGCCATTCTGATAGGTATGAAATGATATCTTATTGCAGTTCTCCCCCTCCCCCAAGATGGCTCCCTTGCCTGCTTGTTGTTTCCACACATTGTCTGCTCATTGTGACTGCTCGTTTCCTGCTCATTTTCTTTAGGAGGCACTGGGAACTGAACCTGGGATCTCCCATGTGGAAGGCGGGTGCCCAATGCTTGATCCACATCCGCTCCCTGCTTGTTGTGTCTGCTTGTTGTGTCAGCTTGTTGCACCTGCTCTTTGTGTCTGCTCTTTGCATCAGCTTGTTGCGTCTGCTCATCTTCTTTAGGAGGCACTGGGAACTGAATCCAGGACCTACCATGTGGGATGCAATCCCCCAACTGCTTGAGCCACATCTGCGCCCTCTCATTACAGTTTTGATTTCCATTTCCCTAATCACTAGTGATGTTGAACACTTTTTCATGTTTTTTGCCATTTGTATTTCTTCTTTGGACAAATTATTCCGTCTTTTGCCCATTTTTTCAGGTGGTTTGTCTTTTTATTATTCAGTTGTAACATCTCTTTATATATCAGGGATATTAAACCCTTATCAGACAAATGATTTCCAAATATTTTCTCCCATTGAATCGGCTGCCTTTTCACCCTTTTGACAAAGTCCTGTCAGGTGCAAAAGTGTTTAATTTTAAGGAGATCCCATTTATCTATTTTTCTCTTTTGTAGCTCGTGCTTTGGATGTAAGGTCCAAGAAACCACCACCTACCACAAGATCTTGAAGACGTTTCCCTAATTTTTCTTCTAGCAGTTTTATGGCCCTGGCTTTTATATTTAGGTCTTCAATCCATTTTTGTTGATTCTTGTATAAGGAGTGAGATAGGGGTCTTCTTCTATTCTTATATTATATTGGTTATGAATATCCAGTTCTCCCAGCACCATTTGTTGAGGAGACTGTTTTGTCCCTCCAACATGGACTTGGTAGGTTTGTTGAAAACCAGTTAGCTGTAGAGGTGAGGATTAATTTCTGGATTCTCAATTCTATTCCATTGAACAATGTGTCTATCGTTATGCCAATACGATGCTGTTTTCACCACTGCAGCTTTGTAATACATTTCAAGGTCAGACAGTGAAATTCCTCCCTTGTTACTCTTCTTTTTTAAAATGCTTTTGGCTGTTCGGGTGCATTTTCCCTTCCAAATGAATTTGGTAATTGCCATTTCTACTTCTGTAAAGTAGGCTGTTGGAATTTTGAATGGTATTGCATTGAATCTATAAATCAGATTGGGTAGGTATATTATTCAGCCAAAGGGTTGCTGATGCAAATTACCAGAAATCTGTTGGCATTTACAAACGGGTATTTATTTGGGGTAGAAGCTTAGAGTTACCAGGCTGTAAAGCGTAAGTTACTTCCCTCACCAAAGTCTATGGCCATGTATTGGAGCAAGATGTCTGCCAATGTCTGCCAGGGTTCAGGCTTCCTGGATTCCTCTCTTCCCAGAGCTTGCCTCTCTCCAGGCTTAGGCTTGCTTCTTTCCACAGGGTTCTTCTCTTTCTGGGGCTTGCCTCTCTCCAGGCTTAGGCTTGCTTCTCTCCACAAGGCCAGCTGTAGACTATCAGGCAAATGGCTGGTCTCTTCCTGGGGCCTTTTCTCCTTCCTCATGACCAAGCCACTCTGTGTGTTTGCTTCCCTGGGCTCCAGCATTAAAACTCCAACATCAAAACTCCAACTCTGTTCTTTGCCATGTCTTTTATCTTTAATTCCCTCCCACCAAGGAGTAGGGCTCAACGCCCTACTGACGTGGTCTAATCAAAGCCCTAATCATAACTTGATCATGCCCAGAGGAACAGACCAGTTTTCAAGCATAATCCATATCTATTTTTGGAATTCATAACTATATCAAACAGCCACAGTAGGATTGACATCTTCATATCTTTCAATCCATGAACTCGGAATGTCTTTCCATTTGTTTAGGTATTCTTTGATTTCTTTTAGCATTGTTTTGTAGTTTTCTGCATATAGGTCCTGTATTTCTTTGGTTATATTGACTTGTAAGTATTTGAGTCTTTTTGCTGCTATTGTAAATGGAATTTTTCCCCTGATTTCCTCTTCAGATGGTTCAGTACTAGTGTACAAAAACATTACTTATTTTTGAATGTTAATCTTGTATTCTGCCACTTTGCTGATCTCATTTATTAGCTCAAGTAGCTTTGTTGTAGACATGTCACAATTTTCTAAATATAGGATCATGTCTTCAGCAAATAGTGGGAGTTGTACTTCCTCTTTTCCTATTTGGATGCCTTTAATTTTTTTTTGTTTCAGTTTAATTGCTGTAGCTGGAACTTCTAGTAAAATGTTGAATAACAATGGTAACAGTGGGCATCCTTGTTCTATTCCTGATTTACAGGGAAAGCTTTCGACCTTTCCACATTCAGTACGATATTGACTGTGGGTTTTTCATATATGCCTTTTATCTTACTGAGGAATTTTCCTTCTATTCCTATCTTTTGAAGTATTTATATCAAAAAAGGATGCTGGATTTCGTCAGATGCTTTTTCTGCATCAATTGAGATAATCATGTGGTTTTTATCCTTCAATTTGTTGATGTGGTGTATTATGTTGATTGATTTTCTTATGTTGAACCAGACTTGCATACCAGGAATAAATCCCACTTGGTTGTGTTGTATAAGTCTTTTGATATACTGTTGGAGTCTATTTGCAAGTATTTTGTTGAGAATTTTTGCACCTATGTTCATTAGAGAGATTGGTCTATAATTTTCATTTCTTATAGTATCCTTATCTGACTTTGGTATTAGGGTGATGTTGGCTTCATAAAATGTGTTGGGTAACTTTCCCTCCAGTTCAATTTTTTGGATAAACAGGATTGGTGTTAATTTTTCTCGAAATGCTTGGTAGAATTCACCTGTGAAGCCATCAGGTCCTGGAATTTTCTTTGCTGGCAGATTTTTGATGATGGATTCAATCTCTTTAAATGTGATTGGTTTGTTCAGTTCTTATATTTCTTGTAGGGTCAGTGTAGTTTTTCGGTGCATTTCTAGGAATTTGTCCATTTCATCTAGGTTATCTAGTTTGTTGGCATACAGTTTCTCATAATATCCTCTTATGATCCTTTTTATTCCTGTGGGTTCAGTCATAACTCCCTGCCTTTCATTTATAAATGTATTTATTTACATCTTCTCTTTTTTATTTGATAGTCTAGCTAGGGGTTTGTTAATATTATTGATCTTCTCAAAGAATCAGCTTTTGGTTTTGTTGATTTCTCTGTTGTTTTTTTGTTCTCAATTTCATTTATTTCTTCTTAATCATTTTTATTTCTTTCCCTCTGCCTTCTTTGGGATTGGCTTGCAGTTGTTTTTCTAGTTTCTCTAGTTGTTCAGTTAAATCTTTGAGTTAGGTCTTTCTTCTTTTTTAATATAGGCATTTAGGGCCATAAATTTTCCACTCAAGGCTGCCTTCACTGTGTCCCATAAGCTTTGATAAGTTCTGTTCTCGTTTTCATATGTCTCAATATATTTACTGATTTAGTGTGCAATTTTTTCTTTGACCCACTTGTGTTGTTTAGCCTCCATACATTTATGAATTTACCTTTTTCCTGTCTATTGTTGATTTCCAGTCTTATTCCATTATGATCTTAGAAGGTGCTTTGTATAATTTCATCTTTTTATGTATATTGAGAGCTGCATTGTGCCTTAATATGTGGTCTATTCAGGCGAAAGATCCATGGGCACTTGAAAAAAAATGTATTACTTGCTGAGTTTGGATGCAGTGTTCTGTATATGTCTGTTAGGTCTAACTCATCATATTGTTCAAGTTCTCTGTTTCCTTGCTGATCTGTCTAGTTGTTCTAGCTAGTGATGTGAGTGGTGTGTTTAAGTCTCCGACAACTATTGTAGAGATGTCTATTTCTCCCTTCAGTTTTGCCAGAGTTTGTCTCAAGTATTTTGCGGCCCCTTGTTAACTGCACAGATATTTATGACTGTTATATTTTACAGGTGGATTTTCCCTTTTAGTAATATGTAATGGCCTTCTGTATCTCTTATAACTTCTTTTCATTTAAAGTCTGTTTTGTCCAATATTAGTATAGCTAACCCTGCTTGTAGCAGTCTGGCAGTTTGATATAGTTATGAATTCCAAAAATAGGTATTAAATTATGCTTGTAAACTGGTCTGTTCATCTGGGCATGATTAAGTTATAATTAGGGCTTTGATTGGGTGGCATCAGTAGGGTGTTGAGCCCTGCCCCTTGGTGGGTGGGGAATCAAAGATAAAAGACATGGCAAAGGACAGAGTTGGAGTTTTTGATGTTGGAGTTCTGATGTCGAGTTTTAATGCTGGAGCCCAGGGAAGCAAGCATACAGAGTAGCTTGGTCGTGAGGAAGGAGGGAAGGCCCCGGGAAGAGACAAGCCATTTGCCTGATAGTCTACAGCTGACCTTGCGGAGGAAACAGAGGAGCTGAGCCTGGAGAGAAACGGAGTCCTGGAAAGAAAGGAATCCAAGAAGCCTGAACCTTTGCAAACGTTGGCAGCCATCTTGCTCCAACATGTGGCAATAAACTTTCGTGAGCGAAGTAACTTATGCTTTATGGCCTGGTAACTGTAGGTTTCTACCCCAAATAAATACCCTTTATAAAAGCCAACCAATTTCTGGTATTTTGCATTAGCATCCCTTTGACTGACTAATACACTGCTCTTTTTTGGTTACTATTTGCATGGCATATCTTTTTCCAACCTTTCACTTTTAGCCAGTTTGTATCCCTGGATCTAAAGTGAGTCTCTTGTAAGCAGCATATGGATTGCTCATGTTTTTTTAATCCATTCTGTCAGCCCATATCTTTTGATTGGGTTTTTAAACCATTCACATTCAAAGAAGTACAGTTTTTGTACTTCTGAAGTACAGTTTTGCTGGATAAGAATTCTTGGCTGGAAGTTTTTTTCTTTCAGAATCCTAATTGACTCATTCCACTGTCTTCTTGCCTCCATGCTTTCTGATAAGAAATCCGTGCTAAGTCTTCCTGAAGTCCCTTGTATGTGATGGTTTGCTTCTCCCTTGCTGCTCTCTGAATTTTCTCTTTATAGTTGACATTTGACATTCTGAGTAGTATTTGTCTTGGAGTAGGTGTATTCAGATTTATTCTGATTAGTCAGGGAGGTCTAGGGAAAGAGAATTAACAGGAGAAATCTGTAAATAGTATGAGTTTTTATAAGAGTCTTTCATGTGACCGTGGGGATGCACAAGTCCAGGTTCCGCAGGCAGGCTGCAAACCACAGGCTCCGATGAAAGTCCAATGAAGTTCCTTAATGAGTTTCCTGGAGATGTTGGCTATCCAAAGACAAGCTGGGAAATTCTCAGAATGCTGAAATCACTTCCCCTTTTAAGGCATTCATCTGATTGGATAAAGCATCACCCATTGCTGACGATAATCTCCTTGGTTTATGTAGATGTAATCAGCCATCTATGCAGTAAACTCACTGATGGCTAAAGCCCATAAATGTCCTTGTATTACCATTAGCCCAGTGTTTGCTTGACCAAACAACTGGCACAATTACCTGGCCGAGCTGACACATTAGCCTAACCATCACAGGTACAGTGTGCTTCTTGGGTACATAAGTTCATTTTTTTCATGAGTCTTGGGAAATTTTCAGCTATTATTTCCTCAAATACTCTTTCTGTCCCTCTTCCCTTCTCTTCTCCTTCTGGAATTCCCATGATACATATGTTGTTGTTCTCATGTTGCGATTCAACTCTCTGATCCCCTGCTCAATTTTTCCTATTCTTTTCTCTCTTTGCTCTTTTCTCTCTTCAATTTCAGCTGTTCTGTCTTTGGTATCCCTTGTTCTTTCTTCTGTCATTTAAAGCCTGCTGTTGTATGCCTTTCATGTGTTTTTTTTTTTTTTTTTTTAATACATATTTTTAAAGATACTTAGATTACATAAATGTTACACAAAAATATAGGGATTCCCATATACCCTGCTCCCCACACCTCCCATACCCTTCCACATAAACAACATCCTTCATTAGTGTGGCACATTCATTGCAATTGATAAACGTGTCCTAGGGCATTGCCACTGGACATGGAACATTGTAGTTTACGCTCTCTCCCACACCATTATGGGAAGATATACAATGGCCTATATCTGTCATTGCAATGTCATTCAGGATGATTCCCAAGTCCCGAAAAAGCCCCCGTATTACACCTCTTTGTCCCTCTCCCTGACATCAGCACCTCCAGTGGCCATTGTCTCAACATTAAGTCTATAGTATTATACCAGTAAGTGTACTCTAGTCCATAGTTCATTCCCCAATCCTTAGGATTCTGGGATGGTGATGTCCACTCCACCTCTAATTGAGAGGGGGCTTCGATCCCATACAGCTGATAGGTGGGATTCTCTTGCTTGCAGTTGTAGGCTCTCTCGTTTCCTTGGTGTGGTGGTTAGTCCATCCTCACCTCCTTGTTAGTTGTCCTGGGTGAGTCCAATGAACTAGAGAGTAAGTGTTGCAACTCCACTAAGGCTCAGGGCCCAGCTGGCACATGGACAGCCCAAAGAGTCTAGTCTCTTGGACGTACACCTACCAACTCCAGCACCAAGTATAGGTTCAAATAGAAGGGAGAGATGAGCCATGTGTAAGGAAGTGACAACTGAGTCCAACTCTGTCACTCTCAGGAGCACAAACTCCTAAGTAGGGCCCACTGGCAAGGCACCGAATTTTGGAGCTATCTGCCCTGACCATAGGACCTGGGTGTCTCCAGGAGGACCCTCAGGATTTAATATGTTTTTTTATCTTACCTATTGTGTCTTTCCTTCCCATGAGCTCTGTTAATTTTCTATTCAGGTTTTCAAATTCTTTGTGGTCGCTCAATGTCTTCTTTTTTTTTTTTTTTTACCGGGAGGTCCCAGGGATCAAACCCGGGTCCCTCCATATGGGAGACGGACACCCAACCAGTTGAGCTACATCCAACCCCCTCAATGTCTTCTTGATGTCTTTTATCTCTTTAGTCATATTGTCTTTCAAGTCATTAATTTGATTTTGGAAATTTGTGTGCATCTCGCTAATTAGTTGTCTCAAATCCTGCATCTCTTCTGGGGCTTTGATATATTCCTTTTCTTGGGCCACGCCTTCCATTTTCTTAGTATGTCTCATAATTTTTTGCTGATGTCTAGGCATCTGATTAGTGTGGTGAATTTACTCAGATGCTCAATTTCTCCTTTGTAAGGATATAGTGGTGGGAGGCTATGTGTTACTGCTGTTCTTTGATTCTTGGTTCAACCTGGGTCTTTAGGATTGTCTCTGATAAGTTCTCAAAACTGGGTTCTGGGCCCAGTAATGGGCTGCAGACATGCTTCCAATGCCTTGGGGAGGGAAGATATAAAGCCTGGAAAAGGCCTCTCTGATTTACTTTTAGAGAAAAATAGGTAATAGGACAGGCTAAAACAGCCTAGAAAAAGATCTTCTAGAGTTTTGGACACCAGTAGAAGGCTGGACACCACCCAGAGGAGAGAGGGAAAAAGAAGGGGAATCATGATGGAACTGTGAGTTGAAACCAGCATCTGCTGTTGCCGACACCCTCCCCCACACTAAAGACACTTTAGAATACTCAGGCATCTGGGTCTGCGGCTACAGACAATGGGGACTCCAGGGATCCACCACCCCAGAAAAGCGGAAAGAGAAGGACACAGTCTAAGGCTGACTCAGCTTCTGACCCACAAATTTGGTCTGCTGTGTCCCACAAGCCCTTCCAGGCTGGGTGGAAATATGCCGTGGTTTGCTCTGGGAACTGGCACAAGACTGGAAGAATCTGACCATCTCAATCTCCCTCTCTTCTAGCTGGGACTCATTGTTGAAGACACAACTTCCTAGGAAAAGAGAAAGAGAGGGACACAGCCTAAGGCTGACTCAGTATTTGACCCAAAAATTTGGTCTGCTGTGTCCCAGGAGCCCTTCTAGGCTGGGTGGGGTGGCCCCATTTTTTTTGTCATATATGACCCTCCCAATCTCCTTCTCTACTAACCAGGACAGATTGTTGAGGACACAGAGGGGAGTTGAAATATTTCCTCCCTGGAAAGAGGGAGGGGGCTGCCAGAGAAGGCTGGATAGCTGTCTCTGAGAAAGTTTTTTTAACTTTATTTCGTACATTTAAAAATTGAAAATATAAACAATAATTAAAAATAAAAGCAAAATACAAAATAAAAACATACATTTCTCAATTAAATGTACTAGATACATTAAAATTTTTTTTTGATTCATGCAATGTTACACAATATATTTGATTCATAGTAACACAATCATACAGTATTTGTCCTGTGTCTGGCTTGCTTCACTCAACATAATGTCCTCCAGGTTCATCCATGTTGTCATATGTTTCATGACTTCACTTCTTCTTACAATGGCATAATATTTCATGTGAATACACCACATTTTGTTTATCCATTCATTGGTGGATGGACACATGGGGTGTTTCCAACTTTTGGCAATTGTGAATAACACTGCTATGAACATAGGTGTGCAAATGTCTATTCATGAGTGCCCATGGATCTTTCTCCAGGATATGCCACATGTTAGGGCACATTGCAGCTCTCAATAAATATAAAAAGATTGAAATTATACATACAAAGCACCTTCTCAGATAATAATGGAATGACTGGAAAACATAATAGACAGGAAAAAAATAAATTTGCTAATGTATGGCAGTTAACCAACACACTCCTAAATAATCAGTGGGTCAAAGAAGAAATTGCAAGTGAAACCAGTAAATATATTGAGACAAATGAAAATGAGAACAGAACTTGACAAAACTTATGGGATACAGCGAAGGCAGTCTTGAGATGAAAATTTATAGCTCTAAAGGCATATATTAAAAAAGAAGAAAGAGCTAAACACAATGATTTAACTGAACAACTAGAGAAACTAGAAAACAAAAAAAAAGCAAACCAATCACAAAGAAGTGGAAGGAAAGAAATAAAAGTGATTAAACAGAAATAAATGAAATTGAGAACAAAAAACGATAGAGAAAATCACCAAAATCAATAGCTGATTCTTTGAGAAAATCAACATTGAAAAACCTTTAGCTAGACTAACAAAGGAAAAAGAAAGAAGATGGAGATAAATACAATCAGATATGAAAGGGGGGAAGTTATGACTGACCCCACAGAAATAAAAAGGATCATACGACAATATTATGAGAAACTGCCAAAAAACTAGACAACCTAGATGAAATGGATAAATTCCTAGAAATGCACAGGCAAACTACACTGACCCTACAAGAAATACAAGAATGCTTCCAAAAAATTGAAGTGGAGGGAAAGTTACCCAACACATTTTATGAAGCCAACGTCACCCTAATACCAAAACCAGATAAGGATACTATAAGAAAAGAAAATTACAGACCAATCTCTCTAATGAGCATAGATGCAAAAATTCTCAACAAAATACTTGCAACAGACTCCAATAGTGTATCAAAAGACCTATATAACACAACCAAGTGGGATTTATTCCTGGTATGCAAAGCTGCTTCAACATAAGAAAATCAATCAACATAATACACCACATCAACAAATTGAAGGATAAAAACCATATGATTATATCAATTGATAGAGAAAAAGCATTTGACAAAATCCAGCATCCTTTTTTTTTTTTTTTTTTTTTGAAGTGCTGGGACCTTGTATACGGGAAGCTGAAGCCAGTGCAATTACTGAGCGACATCAGCATCCCTGAATTTTTTTTTTTTTCCATTTGCTTTGCTTACTGTTTGTTTTTTTGTTTTCAGGAGGCACCAGGAATTGAACCCCAGACCTCCCATGTGGGAAGCAGGCACTCAACTGCTTGAGCAACATCCATTCCCCCAGCATCCTTTTTTGATAAAAAACACTTCAAAAGATACGAATAGAAGGAAAATTCCTCAATATGATAAAAGGCATATCTGAAAAACCCACAGCCAACATTGTACTCAATGGGGAAAAGTTCAAGGCTTTCCCTCTAAGATCGGGAACAAGACAAGGTTGCCCACTATCACTATTGTTACTCAATATTGTACTGAAGTTCTATCTAGAGCAATCAGACAAGAAAAAAAAATTAAAGCATCCAAATAGGAAAAGAAGAAGTAAAACTCTCACTATTAGTGGATGAAATGATCCTGTATTTAGAAAATTCTGATGTGTCCATGACAAAGCTACTTGAGTTAATAAATGAGTTGAGCAAAGTGGCAGGATACAAGATCAACATTCAAAAATCAGTAATGTTTTTGTACACTAGTACTGAACCATCTGAGGAGGAAATCAGGGGAAAAAATTCCATTTACAATAGCAGCAAAAAGACTCAAATACTTACGAATCAATATAACCAAAGAAATGCAGGACCTATATGCAGAAAACTACAAAACAATGCTAAAAGAAATCAATGAAGACCTAAACATGGAAAGACATTCCGAGTTCATGGATTGGAAGACATGAAGATGTCAATCCTACCCAAGCTGATTTATAGATTCAATTCAATACCAATCAAAATTCCAAAAGCCTACTTTACAGAAGTAGAAATGGCAATTACCAAATTCATTTGGAAGGGAAAATGCACCCGAACAGCCAAAAGCATTTTAAAAAAGAAGAGTAACAAGGGAGGAATTTCACTGTCTGACCTTGAAATGTATTACAAAGCTGCAGTGGTGAAAACAGCATTGTATTGGCATAACGATATAACGATTGTTCAATGGAATAGAATTGAGAATCCAGAAATTAATCCTCACCTCTACAGCTAATTGGTTTTCAACAAACCTACCAAGTCCATGTTGAAGGGACAAAACAGTCTCCTCAACTATATATATATATATATAAAACCAATATAATATAAGAGTAGAAGAAGACCCCTATCTCACTCCTTATACAAGAATCAACAAAAATGGATTGAAGACCTAAATATAAAAGCCAGGGCCATAAAACTGCTAGAAGAAAAATTAGGGAAACGTCTTCAAGATCTTGTGGTAGGTGGTGGTTTCTTGGACCTTACACACAAAGCACGAGCAACAAATAGAAAAAATAGATAAATGGGACCTCCTTAAAATTAAACACTTTTGCACCTGACAGGACTTTGTCAAAAGGGTGAAAAGGCAGCCAACTCAATGGGAGAAAATATTTGGAAATCATATATCTGATAAGGGTTTAATAACCATGACATATAAAGAGATGTTACAACTCAACAATAAAAAGACAAACAGCCCAATTAAAAAATAGGCAAAAGAATTGAATAGACATTTGTCCAAAGAAGAAATACAAATGGCAAAAAAATACATGAAAAAATGCTCTACATCACTAATAATTAGGGAAAAGTAAATTAAAACTACAGTGAGATATCATTTCACAGCTATCAGAATGGCCACTATTAAAAAGGCAGAGAACTACAAGTGTTGGAGAGGATGTGGAACGATAGGAACACTTCTTCATGTTGGTGGGAATGCAGAATGGTACAGCCACTGTTGAGGACTGTTTGGAAGTTCTTAAAGAATTTGAATATAGACTTGCCACATGAACCTGCAATATCACTATTGGGTATATACCCAGGAGAACTTAGAGCAGTGACATGAATAGACATATGCACACCTATGTTCATAGCAGTGTTATTCACAATTGTCAAAAGTTGGAAACACCCCAAGTGTCTATCAACAATGAATGGATAAACAAAATGTGGTGTATTCACATGAAATATTATGCAGTTGTAAGAAGAAGTGAAAATGAAACATGACAACATGGATGAACCTGGAGGACATTATGTTGAGTGAAGCAAGCTAGACACAAAAGGATAAATACTGTATGAATGCGTTACTATAAATCAAATATATTGTGTAACATATTGCATGAGTCAAAAAATTTTTTTAATGTATCCAGTACATTTAATTGAGAAATGTATGTTTTTATTCAACCATATTTTGCTTTTATTTTAAATTATTGTTTATATTTTCAATTATTAAATGTACAAAATAAAGTTAAAAAAACAAACAAAAAATTTCCTCATATGCACTTTATTGGTCTGCCAGTAGTTGGTACACTTTGGCGGCCCTGTCAGTTCAAAGTCTGGCCAGAGTGTATTTGCTGCAACAGAGTCTGGATCAATGTGATGTAGGTTCCTGCCTGGAGACTAAGAGCCTTGTAATTCGAAGTTTCTCAGAGACAGTTGTCCAGCCTTCACTGGCGGCCTCCTCCCTTTCCCAGGTAGGAAATAATTCTACTCCCCTCTGGGTCCTCAACAATTAATCCCGGCTGAGATTGAGAGAGTCGGATCTCTTTCATCCTGTGCTGGCTCCCAGAGCAAACAATGGCACGGCCCCACCTGGTCTGGAAGGTCTGGTGGGAAGCAGCAGACCAATTTTGTGGGTCAAATGCTGATTCAGCCTTAGGCTGTGTCCCTCTCTCTCCGCTTTCCTGGGGAGGTGGATCCCTGGGGCCCCCTTTTTCTGTAGCTCAGAGGCCTGAGTTTTCAAACATGTCTTTAGTGTGGAGGAGGGTGCTGGGAGTAGTAGCTGTCATTTTTTTTTTTTTTTTTTTTTAAGAAATGTATAAATTTTTATGGTTGTTAATAAAATCAGTGATGTATTTATACAAGTAACAGCTCTGAATAAGATCCAAGACATATATGTTTTGTTTTTTTTTTACTTTATTTTGTGCATTTAATAATTGAAAACATAAACAATTAAAAACTAAAAAGTAAACACAGATAAATAAATATATACATTTCTCAATTAAATGTAATTGATACATGTAAAATTTTTTTTAAATTTATTTTTATTGTGGATAAAAATCAAAATTCTCACAATACATACAAACATTTGCAAAATGATATATAAATATATATGCATATATGTGTATTTGCTAACAAAAATGTTATTTACATATATATATACATATATTTTAAGAGGTGCTTAGATGACCCAAAATATTACACGGAACCCACTGGGATTCCCATGTTGCCCACCTCCCACACCTCCCACCACATCCCACATCCCACACAAACATCTCCCACAAGTGTGGCCCACCACCCTCAATGAACTTACACATCCTGGAGCCTTGCCACCAACCATAGACCACAGTTCACACTGTAGACCACACTCTCTCCCACTCAGTTCTGAGTGGTGTGTGCTGATTTAAAATGGCCTACATCCGTTGCCACAACAGTACTCAGGACAACCTCCAACTCCCAAAGAAGCCCGTGTATTTCAACCGCTCATCCCCTCCCTACCCCAAAAGTGTCAAGTGGCCACTGGCTCCACCTCATTGTTACAACTTCTTGCATTGCTAGAATCACCATATGTGAACAAGAGAATACCATCAAGTCCACTTTAGTCCATAGTTCTTCCCCCAATCCTGAGGGGACTGGGATGGTGATGTCCACTCCAACTCCAAGTGAGAGAGGGCTTATATCCCATGGATATGGTGGGTGGGATGATCCTGCCTGCCGATGCAGGCCCTCTCCATTCCCTGGGATGGCCATTGCCCATCGTTGTCTCCTCACCAGGTGACTTGGATGAGTCCATTGATCTGTAGGGTAGGAGTTGC